>JABFPN010005294.1:0-13433 GCA_022817305.1 Leptoteleia sp. ZL-2020 | reverse complement strand
TTTTTTTTTTTTTTTTTTTTTTTTTTTTTTAATTTAACCGATAAAAATTAGGTAAAAATATTGCTCCCCCTAAGGATAATTGCATGTTCTACTTGGACAGAAAATATTTCCATTTTTATCTTATGAAATTATGAAATTTATTTATGCTTATTTTAATTTAAATAATTTACAATTAATGGCAAAAACTTATATATCTAATTTAGATTCACGATAAAAATATTGAATAGAAAAATATTGAAAATTTGAAAATATTTTCTGTAATTTTCGATACATTTTGCCCGCTGGGGTGCTTTTGAAAATCTAATCGAATCATGTTCTTCTTAGCAGTACCATGCTGGTGTTATTGTGAAGTGCGTAAATTAATTGAGATGAAATTGTAGCTCCCGATTCGTTACTTTTGAACTGTCTTTTGAACCCTAAATCCAATTCCCTTACTTTACTTCTTAGCGTAATATCGAAAATAACGACCCGTATTTTGTGGTCAAGCCGTCGATACTTTTCACTGTTCGTCTTTTCAGTTTTTTCACGTACTTTATATAATTTAGCACACGATTACTTGTACATATATATATATATCTGAGGTATTCCAAATAACCTGCAACCTGGATTCTTCGTAATAAATCCCGTCCAACTACCTATAGCGGTATTTACAGTTGTAAATAACCCACAAAATTAGACATTCATTAAATAAAATAAGGTTTTCTCTCTTGATTAATAGTTTGCAGGTGATTTAAAACACCGAACATACTTTATAACAATGTTCGCCATTACATTCGCCATTGGTGTCGTTTTCGAGTGCATTCCTTATGAAAATATTTGTTGGGAAAAGCACGAGTACAAATTTCACAAATGAAACAATTTAAACATATCTGGAAAACTAAACGATTTCTTTTCAAATATTCACATGCAAATTCCATAATAAATTTTCCATGAAAATCTATAAATTTGTTCATTTTTACAGATATTTTTAAATGTTTATTCAGACATGTTTACTATACTCCGAAACGTAGCTTCCTACATTGAAACTGCTCCGAATTCGGACGGCAAAAGGCTTACAAAGTGATATGAAAAGCTAGAAGTGAGGTCATTGATAATTTAAAAAATACATAGGCTCGTGGCACTCGTCAAAAACCTTACTTCTTTCATGTCGAAAATCTTTAACGAATTACGTTGTCTAAGATCGTACGAGATTCTTTAGTATATATTTATTTAAAAGGTACATCTTTTATTTCTGGCATTACTCTGAGAAAAGTTTTATGTAAAAATCTAACAATACTTAAACCAAATTGACTACAAAAACTCTTTATTCGTTATAACGACCTTTTTTTTGTTCCCTGTTTAGTTTGCGACACGTACATATCGCAAAACACTCGAAATGTAGTCAATTTAGCTTGATTGTTATTAAATTTTGACATCATATTTTTTTTCACTGTAGAGGACGGCACATGATCTTTCATTTATACCTTAATAATTCTACACAGAGAAAAAAAGTTGAACAAATTACTATAGATAGTAAATCGCAGAGAAAAAATTTTTATATCAAACTTTCAGTTAATTTCATGATATTTCTTCAGTATATAAAAAATGTATTATATTACTGTTTTATATTCTTTGAATATCTATGAATGTCAAGTTAATGAATATGTATAAACTTGTCAAATATTTTTAGATTAAGAAAAATAGTATTAAATGAAAATTTGTGATTACTAAAATTTATAAGAATAATTAGTTCAGTTTATTTCTCTCTGTGTGAAATCATGTATGAATGTAAAAAATTATTACTTCTTAAAATATAAAATCGTATACTATAAGATCAAGTCGGAATGATAGAACAATGGACGGTAAACTTAACATTGTAAAAAAGGATTTATTTATTTTAAGAAAATAAAATTTTCTTGCTGAAAAGTTTAAAAAGCAATATTAACCTTTTACTGATAAAAGTATAAGTAATTAATTCTTAATTTCAATTATATATTAATCAATTTATGAAATTTTACTTTCCAGAAATATTTTGATTGTAAATATCATACTTATTCTTTATTTTCCTATCTTAAAAGTTCTCCTTAAAATTAAAAATATTATCAAACAAAGAACTCAATAATTATTACTAAATATTAAAAAAATGTCTTTCTATTTTTCCTAAAATCTTATTTTCAATTAGTACATGACTAAAATGGAACGTTACATAAAGTGAAAAGACCAATAACTTATAAATTCTTACATACTATAAAGTGTATATCAAATTTAAATAGTCTTTTGTAAAATACCATTCATATACCTTTCCTAAACTACCATCAACCCGCGACAAAAAAAAAGTACGACTTTCGTAAAAGATTCGACAAGACTGATCATATTCTTTGTTCCTTTTTCAGTGACAGTTTTAAGCGAATGGATAAGGATCGAGAGTCTTGCTGGAGCAAGGCTGAACATCGTCTGGTGGCGTGCGGAATTGCGTGGACCAAGTAGTGGACTGGGTGACCGTAACTTCCAAGCTTTCCCGACGTTCCTGGCTCGTCGTGGGCTTTGCCTCCCACGATGAGAGATCTCCATTTCCGGCGGGTTCGGTTCGCTGAGTTTCCGTTGCCCAATAGTCTTCGTCGTTGGTCCTTTGACTGGTCCTTTGGCTGCTGGCCTGTTGCTTTGAGTTACTGGGTTTTCGTGGCCGTTCCAAATTTTGCAACGGCAATTTCTTCGGTACCTTTCTGATCTTAGACTCCTCCAAGCTGAGACTGGTACCAGTTTTGCTCGTGGTCAAACTGCCCATACTGCTTTGACCCTCTTTCCTTCGACGCCGTCTACGTTTTTCATTGTCCGTTTGCGCCTTCCGTGCCTCGGAGGACACGTCATCGTAGTCCTCCGGTGACAGGAAATGCTGCCTCGCTGACGCCCAATGGTCTTTCCTTTTCACCCGGGGCTTGTACTTGTCGTTGTCATTGCCGCGGTTGCCATTCTCCGTATTACTGTCGCTATCCGCATTACGCTTTTTTTGGTTCTTCACAACCCACGAGGGAGGTCGTTTCGGGCTCCTTTCTTTTAGAGTAACCTAGTAATTATAGTATTTAAATTAAACTTGAGTCAAATTTGAAAACAATACGTAAGGTGAAATGTCACTGAATAGCAATAATTACTATTAATTTTTATTATGTATTACAACTTTTCTCAGGAAACGTTTCCTGTTCATTCTGAGTTAGCCATCCAGTGATATTTTACTTTAAAGAATGAATTAGAGAAAAAGAAGTGCGGAGGAGAAATGTAGGAGGTAGGGAAAGGACAAAGATGGGTTGAGCGGAAAGCGTATCATAAAGAAAGATGGTTGAGGCTGTAATGGAAAATATGAGGAAGGCTGTGATATGATAGTACGAAGAAGATATTGTGGATGGAATGAGTATAACATTTAAGTTAAGATAAATGGATATAAATGGAATGAAGATATAATAGTATGTGGGATGTGACATAAGAAAGCAGTGTAAGTTGGATATGGAGTTAAATATGGTTAACTTAAGTTAAGAGAATGGACTAGACAGGTATGTGTGCTTTTAGAATGTAATAAATCAAATCCGTTTCTTGGCCAAAAGACCGAAAATTCTTAGTGCCAAGATGACAAATTTAACATCTTCATAATCAATGGAAAACATTGTAATATAAAAATAATTCATATTATTGAACTTCGTTATTGCAATTTGTAATGTGAAAAACATAAATTACATTACATAATTTATGACTATCACTGAAATTACTGTATCCATCTATTAGGACTACTTATATTATATTGAAGTAATGGAAAAGTGTTATAAGAAACGAACCCCGGATGAAGAAGAATTGTCTACTGGTTTATAAAGTTGACTCGATGCATGGTCGTGATTACTTTGACTTTTAAAGCTGGCGCTGCTGCGACTGGCAAGCCAAGATAGTAGAAACGACATCAAAGCACAGGACAATCCTAATCCTGCCGTTGCCGATAACTGAGACCGGGTACGTCTCGGTACCCAACCACCTCCGTGATATTCCAACACGGAAAATATCAATAATATACTGCTTACAATATATGAAATTCCGACGCCAGAAAACATCCAAGCATTCTGTTGTAACAAAAGAATTATCCTTTTATTTATAACTACATAAAGTTTTAGTAAAAATATAATATTTTATTATTATATTATATTTTTATTTTTATATTATTATACTATTAAATTGTATAGTTCAAAATTTATCGACACAAGGATGACGTCACTTAAAGTGATGTTCTGCAGTTAAATGTTAATGTAAAGTAAAATTCGCTCGCCATTTGATTAGAATTCAATTAAAATTCTATTAAAATTCATATCTCTGCGCAAGTGGATTTAAATTATCTAAAAACTATCGTTTTAAAATTGCAATTACTCTATGACTGAAAACAAATAACCAAATACATGTACGTGTATCAACGGTGCATTTTTTTAGACTTTCGTAATTATTAAGATATTAAAAATAAGTTTAAAAAAATACGTACCACTTTACCCCAGTTAAACGGAAAAATATATATAACGTGTGTTATATCAAGGAAGAGAAGAACAGCAGTAATTAATATACAAAATACCGCCACGAATATCATAAATCGTAAGCGTCCCACTAATGGCAGCATAAAAAGGCTGACTTTGGCAGTGCCGGAACTGCACAGGGTAGCGAGACATGCCGCTGAAGATATCTGTCAAAAAATAAAATCTTTTATTATGATAATATCCCATGAATATCAGGATCCTTGGGATTAAATATAATGTATTAAATGAAAAAAGTGTTTTACTTGAAATTCCAGTTGTTATATGTTACATTTTACTTTTATTTTGTTTAAAACAAAACATATACAAAAATATTTTACTTTAAACAAGATTTTTCAAAGGTCTTACTAATAATAATAATCTAATGACGCCGGTTGTAGTTTTTAAGTGGCCTTGTACGTCACAATAAAAAACCAAATGACTGGTTCTGGGCCAAGCCAACGCGTTGGAAGAGCCATGCCGGTGATCGCGGCCATAGTGGCCACGATAGTTGGCATGCGAGTCCCATGAATGGACCGTTGAATGTATTCCTGGTGAATCCAGTTCAGATGATTGGGAGCTTATTTGCCCCCCTGTCCTGCTGCCTGCTATTGATAC
Organism: Leptoteleia sp. ZL-2020; assembly: GCA_022817305.1. Classification (NCBI taxonomy): domain Eukaryota; kingdom Metazoa; phylum Arthropoda; class Insecta; order Hymenoptera; family Scelionidae; genus Leptoteleia; species Leptoteleia sp. ZL-2020. Next base: position 8,301 of record JABFPN010005294.1, on the reverse strand, counting down.
ATGGGTGATCAGAAAAGGTGTAATAACAATCTGTAAAACTTAATTACTGTTGTAATTACTGTTATTAGATAGTAATATTAACAGTTTATTCTGTATAAAAGGTAAAATATATTTCATTTGAAATATATAAAAGAAACAAAAGTGCATTTTCAACTTTTATGACCACCACCGTTATGGAGAACACGAAAAACAATAAAAACACTTTTGTTTATTATTAAAACTTTTTAAATAAGTTATTTATCAGTATTATATATAGAAACATATATTTAATGATTTAATACGTAATAATTAGTCAATAATCGTAATATGCCATTAGGCAAATATACCTTAATAAATGAAATTACATTGATAATATACTAACATGCAATCTAACAACACATAAAAATAATTGACATGTAAAATAAATGGGAAATGGAGATTGTAAAAGATAATGCAAACAATAAAGATAACATTTTTTATTAATACGTAAATTCATGTATAACAATACAAATAAATATCAAATGGAACATAAACAACTAAATACTAATATAAACTAAACATAATAATTATACTAACACTAATAATTTCATATGTTGAACCAAATGTACATTTTTTTCAACAGTTATATGTTTAAATAAATAGATAGAAGAGACAACATATACACTATACAAAATTAACAAAAATGACTGAAACAATTTACACAAATTATTCAAACTGGGTTTACTTCGAACTATACATGCATAACTTTGACAAAAGTATAAATAACAAGAGTTCGTTACTTTGAAATAAACTAATGTATTCCAAAATAATGTATTATTTAATAATATTAATTATTACTTCTCCAAAATATACTTCTTTTAAATTAATACATTAACAAGATAAAAAGATGTTTATAAAATGAGTATAAATATACAGAAAAGTCAATAACAGTTATTTAAAAGTTTGTCAATTTTCAACATAACAAAACAATTAATGAATATCTAAAAGATAACAAATTTACACACATTGTGTACAACAAAAGACGCCTGTAGTGTAGAGGTAATGAAATCAATTTTCTAACAGTCAAACATTCAAAATTCGAGTAAGAACATAAATTTGTCTTTGACAACAATTTTTCGAGTAACAAAATGGTGATAAAATTAAAATTGAGATTTCATTTTAAAAGAGAATTATAAAAAGATTCATTGTTTCCAATACAAGTCTTCTTTTGCAATTAAATTTTCAACCAAAAACAAAATCCGTGAAAATGTAAATTGCACAGTGCTACCCGGCATTGTAGGTAAACAACGGAAAAAAATGAATTACAAAAAGTGACGGAAATGTGTTTACAAAGATCAGACATTGTGGTGGTGGGAACCCTACACTGAGAGAAATTTTCGATTATCCTAACTATAAAAATAAAGTTGGTTTTAGAATCAACTATAATGCAGTTCACTTCATGCAATAAATAAATAAAGTTGAGTAAACCGTAAAGTAGAATCGAGACAATCGATTAATAATAAAATAGAAATAATAAGGCTATAAAACATAACTGCGATTTAAATTTCTTAACGAAAAGCTTTCAAGGTGTAATTTTAGTAATGTGTACTGCTTTTTGGTGCCAGTTTTGGTACAATTTTTATTACAGTAAGTTCATTTTATTGTTTTCAACACTGCACCATAGCAATCAAATATGCCACTGCATTTAGCTCAACTACGTTTTTATAGTTGACGCCAAAACCATCTAAAAATGAAGTTGTGGTGAAAATAGTTGTAACTACTACAGTTTACATTTATTACAACTATATTTACAGTCGTTACAACTAAATATGCCACAACTCTAAAAGTTCAGTTCTGGCAGCTCTGCAAATTTCTCTCAGTGCAGTGAGAATCGGTATCGTACCAATTTCGAAGTCCTGAATATCCTCGGGTCGAGAGTAGGCTGACGGCGGTGGCTCCAGGTCGCGAATTTCTTCGAGCAGGAGAACCTCTATTTCGTCGGCTGCATATAAATCCGAGACCGAGCGCAGATGATGCCGAGACTCGCTCATCACTCAGACCGACCGAGTGTCTGGCCGTAATTTGCCACGGGCTTCGTTTCCCAGCGACGGCTTGCCAGCGAGCAGCATTCAGTCAGCAGCTGCCCCTTTCCCGTACGATCCATTCGATTACCCGGTTGCTCCACCTTCTTCTTATTCCAAGCCGACGTAGAGGCTATTGACACGACGCCGCCGCACATGTTCGACCCATCGTCCCTCCAACTCGTGCTCCTCAATCAAACCGCCTCGCGTCAAAGCCAAAAGCAAACGTGCGCGATACGCTCGTAATACGCCAACATTTAATTCCTACGACTTATCGTTGCCCCCTTTCCCCTATAATATTCGTCGTATTTTCCCCGTGCCCGTCTGCCCGCTAATTTGACTACAATACTCGGGGGATTTGATCGACGCGCGATTCCCTCGCTCACCCTTTAAATCACGCTCCTTTCCAAGTCGGCACAGTCAACTCGAAGATCCGTGGACAACTAAAAGCCGCACGTTTTCGATGTTTGATTGTCAAGCAATCGCACGAGTTGGAGATTTACTTGTGTCAAGAGAACATGAGACGGTGCGCGGATATAAGCAGCACGTCGCCGCCATGGAACAAATTTTGTCCACTTCAATGGTCGGGTTTACAAGGGGTTGCAAGGTTGGTAGCTTTAGGTTCGACAGGGTCGATGTGGGCACGACTTTAAGTGGAACCATCGGCCTATAGATATGGGGTGCTTCGGGACGTGCTATGTTGACTTGGTTAGTGTTCTAAAAGTCATTACTAGTGATATAGAAATGTAGAAGTGCAGTTTATTAATGTAAGGTAGACTATATTTCTACATTGTAAAAAAAAATATATTGATAATGTTGGAAAGTATTTATTACTATTAAATCAGTTGATTAATTGATTGAATGTGTGTGTGTTACATATTAAATAAAATTGTTTTAATTCCTTTAATTTTCTCGATATGTAATTGAATTTAAGGGTGCTTCCGATAGGTCCGCGTGCAGACCTCTCTGTGTTATATAGATGGTAAATGTGTTCTGAAACACAGACAGGTCTGCACGCGTGCATGCACGCGGACCTATCGGAAGCACCCTAAATATTGTAGCTGAATTTACATGTGTTCCATGTTGTAAAAGTCCCTATAAGAGACTTTTAGAACACTAACCAAGTCAATTTAAATGTTTCAAATTAATTTTATAGTTAATAAAAAGTGGGAATTTCTATGAGATACTATTTAAGACAAAGAGTTGAAAGAAAATATCATATCATAAATGAACTATCAGTTAATAAACCAATGTGAATTATGGAAACCGTTGTTATATAATGTTTAAAATAAAACTATTTCTGAAATAAACTGATATGTACGAAATTTATCTATAAAAATTTGAAAATACATTCGTACATTCGAATCAAATTTTTCCTTAAAAGTAATATGTGGTATTTTGCTTAAAGATTGCGTGGCACGACATTCAAATGCATAATGATTTATTAATAGATATTTAATCGCATTATTATTATTATTATTTTTTTAATGCTATTAATTTTTTACAAAGTATAAACATTATAATGTAGAGACATCCTCTAATTCATATTTGTACACTTTATAAAGCAATTTATACATGAGTACAATTTTTACTGATATGAGTATATGTACACAAAAATAGCATCTTTAAATGAAGAGTTAATACAACTACTAAAAATTGTATGGAGCGATAAGGTATACATATACATATAACTATGTATAATTCCGAAAGACTGAATTATTCATTATTGGAAAAAAAGAACAATAAATTATGAAAACAAGTAACAAGTAATATAAATTATACATACAAATGGATCTTTAAATGTAAAAACTGAAGACCTATATATGGATATTTTGAATGTTTTAATTCCATCGAACTTATTATATAAGAAGGAATGAAGCCATTTTTTTTATATTATTGTCTCGGAAGCACATCGTTTCTGTAGAATGTTTTAATTTAATACCAAAAATAAGCCAGCCTCTCATTTCTTAAAACAAATATAATGTTAATTATATGTATATTATGAACAGTTCTGTCTTCCCACTATTAAATTTATGACATTTACTGAGAGGAAAATATGTGACTTTTTTAATTAAAATTTATAGAAACAGGCACTTATACCGTCAGTTCAGAAACAACTGATATATTTCGTGTTTGGTATTAGTATAGAACTAATAAATTTTTATTGAAATGTACTAAAATGAAGTATAAAATACTTAATATATATTAAATAATAACATTATAATTTCAAATTGCAGTATTTATAACAGTATTCATTATTACTTAGTATACATTGTTACTTAGAAAAAACAAAATTATTACATCACTGATTTGTGGATTTGGGAACTACTGATTTAATCATAATAATATAGAACCTAAAATTTACTCTTCTTTGTTTAGTCATTTAAAATATTGTACATTGTAATAAAATAATACATTGTTGTTAGATTTTAAAGTACAATTTTTTCTTATTTTATTGGAATACAATATTTCAATATTCTTCTTATAATAATTGAATTATAATATACATCTTTCAATATTGTAATTCCATACAAAACATGTATATAAATATATATACTAAGTTACTTAAAGATAAAATAAATGATTCAAAATTGGTAGCCCAAGGCTTCGGTCTGAGCCGAAGATAATTAAAAAATTATATTCGTTTTAATCACACTATTTGTTAAAGGTAGCTGACAAATTTTTTTCCTAATGGAAAAAAAAACAAACAAAATAATTAATAATAACTTTTTCAATTATTTTAGATAGTCAGCATGTTTGTGACTTATGATAAATAAAAGACAAGTTTTAAGCACAGCCTTTGTATCAATTCAAAAATGACTGCCATTTAGAGAAATTAATCTATGAAAATTCAACTAGTAATGAAAAATTCAAATTTTATACACGAAAGATTTTATATACCAAAATTCGATATACTTTTTTCTTTGCAAAATTATGTAGATGAGTTTAGTCTCAAATCAAAATTTTTAATTTCTACTAATTTTTACATAGACTTTTTGAAATAATTTTTAATCATATATTAACAAATTTAATAATATTGTAAATTTCTAATATCGTAAATATTTATAAAAGTAGTGTAGCCAGAAATATTTCTTTGGTATTGTAAAATCTAGGAAAACTACGAATAGGCCTTTAAAAACTTTAAAAGCAAATTCTTGTAATAATACAATATGGTTATAGACTATACCTAAATATTTATAGAAACTTCTCGCTAATCTATACATTTCCTAAATTTTTGTATTACCGCTTTCTACATATACGAACTTTAGCTAAATTAGATTAATACTTCGATTTTTCATACATACATTTAAAGCTTTAAATCTACCTTTACGATGTAAAAATATTGCGTGATTTCATTACATTGCTTAATGTATATTAATCTCAAAGTAAAATGGCTATTTCTATCATCTTTTTTTTTCATTTAATAGAATAATCTTTTATTTCTGGCTGCGCTAATATAAACCTATCACACCTTAAGCAGACTTTCAATATCATACAGATAAAAAAAACACTGAAAAGAAAATATATATTTGTATTTATTTTATAATGAATAGTAGTAGTTTACTATTCTTCTCTTTCTTTATCATAAAATAAATTTGTAATGTTCAAAATAATTAAAGATTTTTAAATTGTCTTTATATTCGACAATTTAAATATCACTCGAATTAAATTTACGTATTGTATATATGAAAATTCAGTAACAAAACTGTTATTTTCATAAGTAAATACTGTAAATCAATTTAACAAAGCAAAAATATAAAACAAAACAAAAAATATAAATACCAGACTCAATATCTCTATCTAAATATTCAGTAATTCGTCATCACTGCTATCAGTTTGACATGAGTCTGCATTGTCAGAACCATCCAGTAACAAACGAGCTTCTTCCGATGTATTAACCTGTAATAAAAAAAATAATTATATAATTAAAAATATATTCATATGTATATAATTAATACGTTCAATACGTTCAGATGAATGAATATATCAATACGTTCTGATGAATGAATAAACAAACAATACAAGACACCATGGGTAGATAGACAATCAAATAAATTTGAATAAACTTCCAAAAATATATTTATTATTGGAAAATTATACAAATATACACAAATAATACTAAAACTAATTAAAACGTACCAAGTAATTCTACTATATCAAAAAAATTACTTTTAGAAAAAGTTCTGTTGTTTTGATAATCGAGTTACATAGAGCTACATTGTGCTGATTTGTATTTTTCCTGGGACTAAACGAAACCATTCAGTTTACTTTAAATAATGAAATAATTTAAATCTTTTTTTCTAAATTTGTACAGGACAAATCAGGATGATACGACTCGCTTATTCAAAACTATGATTTTTTCCAAAAAAGAAATTTTTTCAGGATAATTAATACTGTAATGATAAGATACTAAAACATACTAACAAACTGACTATATTGTCATGCAAAGAAAGAAAGTATTATTCAGGTAAACTGAATATATATTTATCATCTTAACAAAGTTAACACAAATCCACGAAGAGAAAAACTGAAGAATACAGAGAGAAAAAAGATTTAATAAAAATTAATATCATTGTTAGTAAAGTGGACATATATATGAGAAAAATGAAAAATTATAATCTTAAGTCAGTAAAATATCAGTTTCTTAAAAATATATTGTTTTAATTAATTAAGTAATGAATTTTTGTTTATTCTTTCAAAGATATGTCCACTTTATCATAAGGTTAGTAATTTTTATTAGATTATTTTCCTCTGTGTATTTAATACATCAAATGAATATTAAAGATTTTAAATCACATGTTTACGAATCTTTGTTTTTTAACAATTAAGTATTAAATCCTAAATTTTACATTAATTTGTAAAATAAATTTAAATCTAAGGATTCTAGTTACAGTCCGTTTTTGGTATTGTATCTAACAAAATTTAAGAAAATTTCATCCATTTTAGTTTTTATCTACTAAATAGATAAAGTTATTTTTTACAAATTATTTACAATACAAACTACAACATAAAGACAATTTTGATTTTGATTTTTCATTTTATTGCACACTAATTTTATTGCACACCAAAACAGTAAATTAAAAAGAAAATTAAATCGAAATAACTCAAAGAAAGAGAAATAAATGTAAAAGTACGTTTTACATCTGCAATGGGGATTGTTAAATTTGAAATAAAAAGGTCTGCAACTTTCTCATCCGTAACTTGGATCGTTAATTTTTATCTACAAATGCATATTATGGACTGCAACTAGATATTTTTTTTATCAATGACGAAACAATTCGTGTTTTAACTTGCAAGTAAACGAGATCTGCTTAAATTTTTGTGTTTTCCTTAAAAAATTTGAATTCAAATATGATTAATATTTGAATAAATAGGATATACTGATCATTATTGTCTTCAATTTTGTTATATATAAAATTTAGGATTATATAATAAACTTTTGGACGGACATATATTTAAAATTTTATATATAATTATTTTGTCCATAAATCATGACACAGACAATAATGATTTAAAAATAAAATAATCATAACATAAAGTAAATAGTGAATGAAATGTCGAATTTATGAAATAACATAAAAATGCGTGAAATTTGGAGGTAATGATTGAAGCGTGGTGCTCAACAAAATATTTCAAGGCATATTGCTCATTAAGCATCCACATCCTGCAATTGAAACAAACATCAGTGCAATGTAAATGGCATTACAAATGTGAATATAAAAAGTATTTTTATGCAAACCAATTTAGCAAATGATTTCTTAGACTACGAATGTACCATCATTTGTATTTTTTTTTTAGGTAATATATGTAAATTCAAATTATCACATACGCGACTATATTTGACGCTGTCGTTTACTTTTCTGGTTGGACAAGGCATCGTACACAAATGCGGACAATGTGGTCGTTGACTAGAATTACGACAATAGAGGACCGTGACTACGGTAACGATGGTTAGAAGTATCACAGCGATAATTAAGTCTGAAAAAAGTAACAATTTTCATTAAACCATACATTTTTCTCTCTTCTTTTCGTTTGCCAATTTGATATTTTTGAAATAACAAAATTAAACAATATGTCCCTTATACGTAATAAATTTCAAATGTAAAGTTAAATGTTTCTTATTATGTCTTAGTTACACTGAGAGAAATTTTCGGTTATCCTAACTATAAAAATAAAGTTGGTTTTAGAGTCAACTAAGTGCAGTTCACTTCGTGCAATAAATATGTAAAGTTGAGTCAACTATGCAGCAGAATTGAGAAAA
>JABFPN010005293.1:0-13437 GCA_022817305.1 Leptoteleia sp. ZL-2020 | reverse complement strand
TGGACAAGTTGGTTAAAGAGCTATTCGCGTTTCGCTTCATAAATTACCTTTAAACTCATCGGCAAGTCTAAGTAATCCATTGCCTTTATTCGCTTTAAATTCGATTCAAGGATGGTACACACTGCCATCTAAAAGGAACTATTATATTTTTTGTAAAAAGAAAGTATATAACGGGAAATTATTATTTACTTCAGAGATTGTTCACATTTCCTCTCCTACCATGATGGTACTTTTTCCATAGCTGTACCTGCTTCAGACTTGTATCGAGTTTAATTTCAACAAAGAGGGTTCACCCAATATTTTGGAAAATGTTTTGAGTACTAAAAAATTTGTAATTAATTTATTAAATATAAATCTATTAACAGATGCTACAGTATGCATTAATAAATATTAAACTACATATACATGCTAATAATATTCCATGTAAAAACTTTATTTAAATCTTTTAATTTAAAATTCACAAAATGATGGCGACTTTGAATCACGTTCAAGAAAGATATTTTTGCCTTAGTAAAATTGTATTTGTATAACTTGGACTATTTCATTTTTTTTTCTTGTACGCGTGTAAAATATAGGACGGTTTCGTATAAATCTTGCGGTAAACTCAAGCAATACGGGGATCGGCTCCCAGAAGTGTAGTGAAGTGAAGAAGCAAACCAGCGGGCTATATTTTATTACAAAAGTGCTGCTTAGCAAATCAAATTGTGCATTTACGAAATTTTGCAGTTGCCTTAACAATACGTTTATTTATTAATGGGTCGTTACTGGTAATGTTGTGCTAGTAGAAAATGATTGTTTATCTGAGTTCTGTTTAGAATTGGGATAATCTGTTTTAAGTTAATTCGTATATTTAATTCAAATGACACGCGAAAAGCGACAATTTAGCGCGGTGTTCAGTCGCCATAAAACGTGGGTGGCAATCACGCCGCCGCGAATGAATTGCTGCACGGCAAAAAGTGCTTTTATAGAAGTGCTTTCGTTGAAGTAAGTATGCTGATGGACAGCGTATCGATTGTGTGGGTGCGACCGTAAAAGGAACGCAATGCACGCGCCTCTACTGATCGTGCATCTTCTCTCGCGTTCCAACTTCGCCTTCTTTCTTTTCTTCTTTAAATACCATCTGGTTGATTCAAAACCCACAATGCTGAACCGGCCACAAGAATCCGAACATTTCGATTATTTTAAGTACACGGCATCGTAAATGGTTATATTTAATCGTTTCGAAAACTTGAATAATAATACCAAGTTCAACTGACGAGCAAAAATTTATTGAACATATTTCTTTCTTTATTCTTTAAATTAAAATGCCCCCAGAATAAACCCAAGAAAATTTCTCACTGAGTCTTAACAATTTGTTTATTTAATAAGTAAAAAAAGGACATTAGGTTGTTCTTTAATAATGTTTTCAAACAGCCGTATTAAATATTTATTAGTAAATTTAATGTAATTCTTCAAAATGGGCTTCAATTATAGAATAAGTACTATTTACTTTAATACAAGTTATAAAAAAAATAAACGTAAAACGAATTCTCTGCATATTCTTATTCCGTACAGAGGAGATAAATATTTTATTTTATTTCACTCGCGCTATTGCGCGAATTATGCGAAAGCTAACATTTAAATTCCATAAAAAATCGCGCTTTCAAATTTTACGACGCACTTGAAAATGTTATTCAATAGCCACCAAAATTGAAAATCTATTGATTTATGCGATATAAATTTGCATTAGAAGTCGGAATGATATTCGCATAATGTATTTGGGATTTCGATGGTACGCGATCGGTTTTAACCTTTGAGAAACCAAACTGACTTGTTCAGCGTGACGGTTCAAGTGTATCGTCGTTTCGATTACAATCCACACACTCGTGATTCTGTTACCGCAACGACATCGATTTCCTAGCCGTTCTCGTCAATCTCAACGAGAACTTATGGGCCTTCAAGTGAAATTAAAGGTTCCACTCATTCCACTTTTTAACCGCTAAACGCATGAAACTTTCATCCTGTGCGGAATGTTGCGCGCGACGCATTTATTTTCAAAAATCCGGCCATATCTTTGGAAAAGTCGACATCGACGTGTAACTTTTTGTTGCGAACTAAAGTTTAGTCATCAAATCAACAGGTCGTACGTCTGAAGCTGTATAATGTTAGATAACGGGTAGTATGTAGACATTATCTCAAGACAGAACAGTGTAAAACAGAACATGTGTGTCCTGCTCTTATTTGAATTACATGAAGATTTTATGTCGCTCGCTTCAAAGTATACATAGAGAGGGATTCCATAGACAAATTACCGGCTGTTATCAGTAATGTGTACAAATTTACATTCCCTACTAAAAGTAAATTGGATATTCGTGGCTTTAAATTTATTCAATTTAATAGCAATATTTTCATATAACGTCTTCTTACATAAATGCAGTAAATTCTTTGCGTTATTTTAAATTCTATTTCAATATTTATTTCCTGTTTGAAAATTGTGCAGTAAATAATGACTGCTCGCGGTAAAAATATTTATATAAATCTTACTTTTACCCTATACCTTGAATTAAGAAAAAATTGACACGTTGGAATAATGACGTGTCGAAGCAAATAGTTATGCTCTTTGAAATTATATTAATCTCTTCACATAAAAATTATCATGCAAGTCTAGTAAAATGTGTTTCAAATTAAATAATACACTGAGAGAAAAAAATGTTAATTTTTAATTAAAAGTTTACTAGTTTGGCATTATACATGCAGAATATCATTATATGGCAAACTAAATTATGAACATTTATTAAATAAATTTATTAAAAATTTGATATTCCATGTAGTATTGTACAATTAGACATTCTGTCTTATAAATGGCATAGATTAGAGACACTGAATAGTGATATCTAATGGAAAAAACATGTAATCAACAGTTTGTCAAAAATTATAATTCAGTTTATTAATATTTTAAATCCCTTGGTTTATAATTTTTAATATTCTTTTTTCTCCGTGTAATATTAATAACATTTTCAATATATTTTACTAGTTTTGAACAGTATTTCTTGAAATCAGACTAGTATTTCCGGCTTTTACTAGAAAGTCTAGTATTTTTTACTATTCTTTTCTCTAACTAAGGTGAAATTTGAAATTGAATAAACTCCAGTTGATAATGTACATGTTTTTTTACAATATTGTAATTTTTTTTTTTTTACAATATTATAATTTTACAATATTCTAATATTTACAATATTGTAAAATGTGCAGTCTGATTACTTTATAATTACAGATATTAAATTGTCACAAGTGTTATAGTGTCATTAAACTGTTGTTTTAACTATTTTGAAAACTTTAGTTGAATTGCCCGTAAAATAACGTTTAGCACGCCATCTTCCGGTGTCGCGGGGTTGTAAACGCTGGATCACGGTCGATCGATTCGACCCGTTGCTCTGCCAAACTACCGCCACTGGCGCATCCACATTATTACGTACTTGAGCGCGGCCGCAATAACTCGCGAGTAATACGAATCCGATTGATAAACGACCGAGTGCGTGCGCGAGCCGTTGCCGCATGTTTAGCGCCGTTCGTTGACGGACATTGTCTCGAACAAAAATATGATCGAAGTTTATCGTGTAAACTTGTATTGAAAGTTCGAGTGACGAGTGACAACCAGGGTGAATGTTTCCACTTTTCTTATCTCCTGTGAGATCTTGCTTCGGAGCCAATCCGATGGATCGGAATTCTGCACTATCAGCAGTGTTACTCTCTCTCTCTCTAACTCTCTAAATCTCTCTTTCGTGATCATATTTGGCAATATTTTTTTCTTTTTCTTTCGATCTGTTACCCTAGTAAAACCCCATATACGCAGAGAAAAAATATTCAACAAGTTACTATTTATATCACGAAAGCGAGATATACTTGAGAATTCCCTAAAAATTACTATAATACTTTCCTAGTTACTGTGCTCTTGGTTGCATGAACAATAAATGTTGTCTCAATTGTTTGGATCCTCGCTATATTTTAATATTTTAATTTTAAAAGGTCTTTTATAAATTGCATACAAACTTCTTCGTATCTTTTGATGTTATTTACATTAGGATAATTTTAATCTTTTTTCAAGGATTCAATGTTGTTTCAATGATTCCATCTGTTTATAAATTGTTCTTCTGTTTACATTCTTCATCTCGCCAATATCAGAAAGTTACCATTTAGATTTCTTTTCAATAATCGACATGGCTCCGGTATCGATTAAGGCTGTGTTTAGTTTAGCAGAGGATTTCTCGTAGCTTTCATTGACATCGAGGCTATTATAAAAGGAATTGAGATTTATAGTACCGTTATTTTGAAAGTGATTGCAAACAGCTGATCTGTTATTAAAATGTGGTCTAGAATTGATTATGATGATATCTATTTTGTCAAGAGATATGATTATAAAGCCTTTTTTTATAACTATGCAAAAGTTTAAAAAATTGGAATTATAATACATACATATGCGTTAAGGCTGTGAACGATCTCGTTGAAATCACACGGTTTGGTGCAAAATTTCAATTTTGTTTGTCTTCTGCGCCACGATACCTAAAACTCGAAGTTTTGATTAAGTTATTTAGATGTTTGTAAAATTTATCCACAGTTGACATTATACCCATCACATTAAATGTCAAATGCATCATGACACATCTTACCTAAATTATGGATAAGTACACCAAACTAGTGTGTGTAACTTTAGCAGAGTATTATTTAACCGAAACCTCGTAGCTGCTCTGTGCAGTTTAATGTCAAGTTATTTTCGCAGTTAAACTCAAACATATTTTTGTCCCATTAATATCACATGTACATACATATTTGAAGAAAACAAACAAACAAAGAGAAGACAACTTTATTTTACAGAATTATTCATTTACTGTCTCATTCAAAAATATTCTTAAACTTAACGAGATAAAAATCGAAAGCAATTATTTATTATATTAAATTGTTACCTCAAATTGTTCCCAATATAAAATATACGTTTACATTAATTCGAAAACAAATGACAAAATTGCAAACAATGTAGTTGAAGGTTTTCTAATAAAACGCATCTAATAAAAATGTCGCGCTTGAGCAAATAACGACGAGGGAACAAAAAAAGGTTGATTTTCCATTTAATAAAGAAATATTCCGGTCATTTATGGGAAACTTGAGTTCAAAGTGAAAATAACGTGAGCCGTTATGTACACACTGTATCATCGAATATGGCAGATGTTGCCATTGAAATATCATTCTAGTCCGAAAAGCGATGCCCACCCATAAAGATACAATAAGCACCTTGCCGAAATGGTTTTTTCCCTCATATCCTCGTTCACAATCAAAGCCCTGCGCCGCGTCAATATACCCTTACGACTTTTGCCATTACGTGTTTACGAGATTGTAAGTTTTGTTTTCTCGTCACAGATATTTGCAACTCCGAGCACTCGTAAAGTTTTATCATGTTTCTGCGCGTTGGATTTGATGGCGTGAGTCTCATTTCCCCCCCAACGAAATTTCCCTACTTTCCCTGCCGACAAGGTAGATAAGGTCTTTAGCGATACCAGAGCAGACGGTTTCATTGGTGCAGTACGTTACGTGCAACGCGTTAATGAAGCCGCCCGCGTCTCAAGCACGTGCGTCGTCTATACCTAAAGCAGAGTCGGGTCGGCCACCTTGCTCCAAGGCAGATGCATAAACAGAAAGGGAACACATTCCAGTCGCCTTTGATACCGTGTAGCAAACTGCGCACCGCTACTTCGTCTTGCATTTTTCTTACCAGTCGCCTTAACAGGGACGCGCCAAGTAACGTAATAACCCGTAATGATATTCGCATTAGCTTCGCCAACAATTTCATTATGAATTGGCTTACGGCATGTGCGCAACGCGTCCGCCAGATTTGTTATTTAAACGCCCCGAAAACGTGTATTTGACGAATGAACGAGCAATGTTTAATGTTTATTTGTCGCGGTTGCCTCGGTATTGTGGATAAAAAGTTCTTTAAATCAACTAAATTGCGCCCGGCGTCGCTACGCGCATGTTTGTTGGTCCCATCAACCGCTTAATGCAAAGATAATGGGCTCGATTTAATTGGTTATTAATGTCTAGTTGAACTCGTCGATTTATTTGTTTTGCCGTTTGACGTACATTAGTTGCAGTATTGTCACACGTTGGGGGCTCAATTTTAAAGTGCAAAATTTGCTAATTAGCCCAAGATTAATTGACACTTGAATTTAAATTCCATCTTGCAATTTGAAATCAGTTTTCAGATATTGAAACTAAACTTGTATGTTCATTTCTCCTTTTATAACGTTACCTATATTTCTTTTGATCAATATTGTGAGTATTTATATATCACCATCAGTTGTGTATAAAATATTAAAAAATCACGTATGCAGCTTACAGTGCTACAGATATAAATGTATTGTTCCAAAAGGTCGTGCTTTTAATTATTGTTAAAATACATTGGCTTTGTCCACTGTTTCTTGTACTCACAAAGCAAATTTATCACAAGCTTTAAATAAGGCAACTGATTCAATTCTGAACTTGTTTTCATAAAATGCACGCGATTATGATCCTCGCTATTCAATTTTTTGTCAGTATTTTATAACTTTTCTCTTCCATTATTCTAAACCTATAATTGTGTTTTAATACTTAATACTCGTTTCAAAGCAAGACGAGTTATTGTTAAATGTTAAAGAATTTAATTAATTTGAGTCGTTTTCAAAAATATCAGCAGATTCATCTTCAACATAGATTTCAAATTTTATTCGATAATATTTGAATAGTTAACGATGGCCTTGTCTAAAAATTTATTTCACCAAATTGATTAATATTTGATTAATAATGCTAATCTAACTAATATTTACAATGCAAATAAATTCTGCGCAGTTATTACTGAATTGTCGAAAACGTATTGTTTACAAGGAAAATATGTAAACCTGCTCGTCAAGTCAAGCATATTTGATGAACATGCAAATTGACTATGTTACGTAAATTAAAATTAACTCTACTTTACACATTTGTTATATTTACCATGTAAATTTCGTGCGAATTGATGTTGATTATATTTCAGTGAAATTGTGTCAAATACGATATGAAGGTGTTTTAAACAAACACTAATTAATTCAACTTAATGTATGCACAATTTCTTGTTAGTTAACTTTAAATCATAATACCACCCATCTCTACGTTACAGCGTATGCACAAATTAGGTGAAGTAATGAATGTAATATAATATAAATTTAAAATAACGCAATCACTCGAATGATCAGTTTCAACTTATTTTTAAATCAAGTAAAAAACTTAATAGCAACTATTTTCATAGATTAACTTTGTTTTATTACTTTAACTTGTTCTACTTCTACCACTGCTATTTTTCGCATTTTACATTTAATATAATACTTTGTAATAAATGAAAAATAAATTGAAACATGTTATGATATTTTTGTTTTATTTCTTTGTTAATTTAATTTACTTAAATATAATTACATAAACAAAAATAAAATTATGAATTAAATTCCGTTTATATAATTACGAATATCATGTAATTAAATTTACCTTGGGAAAATAATAATAATAATAATAAAAAAGAACTCGACGAAATATCTCTGATTCCATTAATTTCAATCCTTTATTGGCGCGAGTGAATTTTATTGATTACTGCGGTTTCGATTGCTTCAAATCACTTTATCATTTCGTTTAATTAGAATACAGTTTATCACAGAATTGCGATACTTAATAAAACTCGTATCACTGCATCGATGCAGTGCTTGGAGTAATAACTATACACCAAAATGAACGATGTACTGTCATGAAATGAAATCAGTGTTTTTCTTTATTTGATACAATTTTGCCGGATAAAAGAATAATTGCTGTTGACTCGGACGGAAAATACAATCTGTTGTTTTAATAACTTTTAATGCAATGCACCTTAAGAGTTTCTTACTTTAATAAAATTTAGCTCGTCTTAAGTGCAGCACTGTTTGTTTACAGTGATTTATAAATGAACTTGATGAACAAAATAATCGAATAATTAACATACACAGTATATCACTGTTAGGAGAGGAAAGAGTTGTACTTCGATCAAGACAACTTTCTGATGCAACTTCCAAAGTATAAATCCTATTAGCTATAGCTTGAAGCAGACTTGAGCCCCAAAGGTTTCACTCGATAACAAATGACGTCGAGGAAGTTTCTAAAGACGATCTCCTTCGGGATACTTGCATACCAGGTGTATGAACGGACGCCACTACACATCTATATGTCAGTTCCGCTTTGCTTACGGTATATTTCATCATTTAATTTATTCGACTATTAAGCCTAATGAATTTCAAAAGAGCGAGCAACATTATGTTAATTTATTATATATTTAAAGGAAATGAAACCTGTCCAACAAAGGCTAATTTCATTGAATATTGTCGGCTGGAAGGTGGAAATAAAGTTCTGCCAGGCAAGTGCGCAGCAAGTAGTAATTTGTTTCAAGTGGTCAGTAGAGATGATGACTCGCGTGTGCGCTAAGCTAGACTCTTTTTCAATGCCACTAAATTTATGGCTATACCCTTCCAACCATTACACGATAGCATCGATACCTTACTTGCACTTGTATTGCAATCATGCTAATTTCCAGTGATATAATGCTACTGTGTATTACTATTGTCTTCAAAAATCTCACGTTTGTCTGCTACCTTTTTCTTAATTATGCAGTCCGGCACCAGAATTAGCATAACATTTTACGTCAAATGCACACCGCGGAAGCACATTTGGGCGTGCTTAAAAAGAGGCATGCTTCGTTAATTTATTGTATTGCATGTAAGAAAAGAGCATACCGTAATTTAAATTAAATTTGTCGACCCGCAAATTATTTCTCTGTTTCGGTTTAAGATAAAGAACGACCTTTGAAATAATATTAAATTTAATTGTTGTACAAATTAATCGCTCGCAATCCTTTCTCTTTATAATATTACGTCAACGTTTTATTTTAATTTGCTGAGATGATGGAATTTTTATTACTACGCATAAATAATTAATTTAAACAGTCTGTCGTTTACACACTGTAAAAACAATTTGAAATTCATATCGAGGATTTGATAGAACAAAAAAAAAAATTTACCGTTTCACATTTATACATCCAGAATATACCTTACAATATTGATTCATTTTCAAGTATATGTACACTTTAAAATATTTTCATACAGTTTGGTGTACGAACGTGTAGCAATATCTTGGATGTTTCTTTTTTATTTTACGTTCATATCGTGGGAAACGGAGATGTTTCAAAATTCGATGTTATTCGAACGAACAAAATGGATCATTGTTTTTTATCACTCATACGGCTCAAAGAATTGAAGGAATAATTCAAAGTAATAAAATTTTATAATCATTAATGCTAATGAAATTTAAAAAGTATAAACTTGTTATTCAATTAAACAATTTCTACAAAGCTTATAACTTTTCCGACAAAAAATCCAGAATATTAGTTCATTTATAACTGCATTTTGTTATATGTATATCACTTTATATTTTCAAATAAAAATGTAAAATATTTGAAAAATCAATATTTGAGACATATTTTTCAAACATTTATATCAAATAAAGCAAGTACAATATTCTTTGACTCAAAATTTGCAAATGCCAATGGAAATACAATATTCGCATTGAACATTGCACGAAAATAAAATTATTCATGATGCTTTGAAACTTGTACACGAGAATATGTACACATTTTAAATTTCAATCGAAGCAAATCTACTCATTAATTGCTAAAATTCGAATTTGATCCTGAATTTTAAAATACTTGATGTAAAGTTATACATTCGGTACGATCGTTACGATGAATCCGTAGGGATATTTAATATCACATTATAATATCGATATACCCTTTATGCCCGGAGTACCGTTGTATCGAGGGGAATTTATATAAGACTTTTTTTTTTTTATTCATTTATTTATTTATTTGTTTCAACGCGAAAACGCATCATTATGTCATTCTAGAGGGAGTCGCGTCTGTTAATGAAAGAGCAAACCAGATATCGGATTAAAACGTATCACCGTGTAGTGGGCTGGTACGCAAAATTGTGCGGATCACGGACGCAAATTCATCCGCGGAGTGTATTTTATGATTTTTTTCGAATACTCGACGTCGGTTGCATCCCACGAGAGATTTGTTTTGCAGCTTCTGCTCTTCCAGCTCACTTTTTTTCCTCTCCTCCGCGTGATTGCCGTGGCATAATAATGCAAACTGCCGACTCGCTCGACCGTGTCAAATGGCGGTTGTTTATTTCCCGACGGTAATTTAACGCGGGGCATGAAAATGTAATCGCGCGATCGAGCCGGCATCGGTTTTTTAGGGCGCAGCTTGGTTTATAAAAGGCCACCTTGGAAGTGCGCCGACTATTTTTCAGCGTTTCCCTCGAATCGTCATGTTAGGCGCGCGAGCATAAACTCTGGCCGATTACTCGGGGCAGGCGTAAAACCCACGGACCAATGGCCCGATCTTCATAAAACTCTGTCGCACGGCGCAACATTTCGGCGCCATCATTCCGCCTGGAATTTCTCCGATCCTGGGGGCGAAGTTCCGTCGGAGGAAATGGTCGGAAAAATGTATTTTGTTATGGGATCCGATCGCACTCATTTCCGCGGCGCTTTGACTTTAATCATCCAATTTTTCGTCGCTATACGTTTTTATGACCTTAATACCTCGTTACCGCGTTTTACGCCGCGATCAATTTCATAAAGGCTATTACCATTTTTATTGGGCTGAAATTTGATTAAAACTTGTACGGCGCGGGGCTTAATGTAGCGTACCTAATGTCAATACCATTTCACCGACAGTGCTTTGTTTTTCGCAAAGCGAAACAATTAGCTGCACGTACGGCTTACGTCTATGCATAATTTATATATATATATATATATATAAATGCACATCCGTGCATACATACGTACATATATGTATACACGTATATATTGTGAATGCAGTTTTGTGCAGGTTACGGCGTAATAATAAGTTGCAAACTGTTCATCATCGGGCGGCAACGCAAATAGAGAGCATCTGCGGGCACAGGTAACCGTTCCCTTCGATTCGGGAGGTCCTCGGTATTATGTATAATGAGAATACTTTAGGCCCGTACATAAACGGTATTTATCTTCGGCCTCGGCGCCTGTTATGGCCCGTGGAATGCCGGCTCGTATGAGGAACAGCCGCGCAATGCCGCCGAGGTAGTCATACATCGCGTGTGAATAAGGCAACCGCGCATTTTATTGTGTACGATCCGTTTACTTTGTGGCGCTACCTCCGGGATAAAAGCATACGCCGTGGAGCGTGCAACGCCCACCAAAACTTTGCCATCGATTGGCGATCCCGCGGAATTTTTAATCTTCCGCTTCCTGCCTTTACTTTCTCATCTTACTAACTACAAAATGGAGCATCCCTTTAATTACGCTAAATTTGTAAACTTTTTCAGCAGGAAGTAAACGGAATGAAAATTGTATAGTAAATCGCTCCTCCGCTCCTCCGCTCCTTCCCCCCCCCCCCCCAAAGCCCGATAAAGGAGGACGAAATTATACGGCGATCTAAGTAATAGGCAAACTTCCCGGATCCCTTCAAAAAGGAGAATCAAAATTATCATATTTGCTTGATTATGTATCGCGCGGATGAAAAATAACGGCCGCGTCGGCCTCTCGTTTGTTGCACATTTTTTAATTAAATTTAATTAAATCCACTTTCACGGGGAACACGTTTTCGAGGCAAATATTTAACACTTTAAGCGCAGTCGAGAAAAATCGTATTTTCCGGTGCGTTCGACTTCTCCCCTAACAATCAGCTTGAACTTGAAGCGCGCGCGACGCTCCTACTTACCCTCGAACGCGATTTTATCCCTCCGTCCTCACTTGCGCTTCAACAATTCGCGCTCGCGACGATACCAAACCCCCTCGCAGTGCTCGGAACAAATCAATAGTCATGCAGAGGATGGAAATGTGAGGACAGTCGTGACTCGTGGTCACGCGATTACCCACTATCGACCGTCACGATACATCTCATTCCCTTCACTTATATCCATCTATCAAAAGTCCAATTTCATCATTCCTAAAGCTATTTTCATGATTCTGCAGCTATTCAAAATCATTTGCTTGATTTTATTTCTTATAACGGGCTCGATATGATACTGGTAAACTCGAACGACGAAAAAGGTTAACAGTTGAATTCAGATTGAAATATAGTTCTTTAGTTTGAATTCAAATTTACCAGAGGAGAAATTAAAATTAGGCTGAAATATGGCCCTGATAGCGTAATCGTGTTTCCAAATCAGACACTTATAAGGTACCCACATCAACGCTTATATAAGGGTGTAATACCTGGGGTTGACGTAGTCCTGGTCGAATAATAAATTACTCGATAATGATTAGGATATGATCACGACTCATTATAGTTATTTGACCATGGCGATTCTGGTTTGCCCTATCAAGACTTTAAAAATTAGCCTTAAAGTCTAACCACAAATAAAATGTATATTTAAATGAACCATAATAAATTAAAATTTTTTTTTTTTTTAATAAATTTTTTATTCTTTACAAATTATTAACTAAATAGTAAATGGAACACTTGCAATTAAAATAATCTGAACATATATGCAATAAGTCAAGATTATAACTGAATGCAAAGCCAACTACACATTTTGAGTGTACTTTAAATTTAAACTAATTAGTGATTGGTTTGACTGAAAAGTAGAAATCATTTTATTACGCGCACCAATTCTCGTGAAATATTATGAAATGTGCTGTAAAATCACATAACATCAACGTTGGAAGTTCCATCGCGTAATAATTGCCTGTCCAACCACTTTATTAAAATCAAATTGTTTCATTGTAAATTAGATAAATGATAATGCAGTGAATTGTGTCACTCGAGATATGGCATTATGAAAATAAAACAGTTCAGTAACAGTAAACCGTACATGTAATTATATAATTGAGATAGCTATTATGTATTGTTACATTAGTTTGATTTCGTTGGTACTTTAATTGAATTACAATGCACATAATGCAATGGATTTTCATTAAAGCGTAATGGATATAAAAGAAATTTCGTTACAGTAGTAAATTCTCATTCATTACTCGAGCGGAATCGGCAAACGATATCGACAAATCTGTCACAGAAGTGATAATATTATAATTGAAGAGTCTCAGGTGCGTCGTATGCGGGTTAGAATTATTTTTCGTATCTTTTTCCCTGTAAAATCAGGTGATAATATATTGCGAATTGCGGAAACTTGCGACGGAAGAGGTGATGAAGTTTTATCTCCCTGAGTATAACTTGAAAATGGATGCAGCATTTTTTTCATAAATTAATGACCTCTGGTGATAACAATTAATTAATTCATATTGTCGATGAGTTAATAAATCCTTACACGAAAATGACATTGTCTTTCAAGCTTTTCAATGGTCGTCGAAACTTTGGGTCACGCAAAAAAAAAA
>JABFPN010005292.1:0-13439 GCA_022817305.1 Leptoteleia sp. ZL-2020 | reverse complement strand
TGACATTTAAAACTAGTGTATTTGCTTTTAAAGAACAGTAATTTTTATTAAAAGACGGACATGTGGCTCAAATACAGTTAAAAACAGTAATTTTTTCTGTTATATTTTTCTCAGTGTATGTATTAAGAAAAACCATATAAGCCCATATATGTTTCACAAATACACCATTTGTCATTTCAATAATCTGATTTATTGAATTTGAATATTGAGCAAATTCAACTATATAAATATGGGAGGTTTAAATCGAATATATTTGTTGCACCTTCATCAACTCTCCCATCGAGTTGAAAGCACTCAATTATTTTTTTTTTCTTTCAGTGAATTTTTAATACTACTTTTTTCTTCGCGTAGTTTATACCGTTTAAATAATAAAAGATCTCATTATAGATTGTTTAAACGCGGCACTAAGTTGATGAATATGTAATGAAGAGTCGTAAAAAGAAATGTCAATAATGTTTTAATTAAAAATATAATTACGCGAGTTATTAATAGAAATATACCGTAACGCAAATAGCTTGAAAGCGAGTAGACCGCGGTGAACGGGGAATGGAATTCTTTTTCAACGTTATAATATGAAAATAGAAAATTGGATGGGTTTCACAATTCGACTGCGACTCCCGACGAATTATGACTTATGTGAGGAAATGTCGCTTATTATGAAATGGCCACGTTGTTGCGTGTTGTGTGCGCCGCGTAAACCATTTTCCGCCGTTCATTTGAACATGGAAAAAAAATATGAAGTGCACTACTAAATTTCTATTTAAGTTAGATATATTGTTTGGCCATTATTGGGATAAGTAGAAATTATAATTATCGTAGCCAAAGAAATTGATGTGAGTCGAATTGATGAAAACTAACCTAGCTAGTTGATTCAATTTACATGTACTGTATAGTGAAATCCAAGTAGTTTTCGTTTCAAAATGAGGTTATGTCGAGTCCCTATAGGATAAGTGTATGGTTGAATCAGCCATACAGTTTATGTAACGTTTAAATATTCATTTTAGTCGATGTAATATCTAGGTCTTTCTGCAAATAGACTAAATTTTTACTAAATTAGTTAAAAATTGCTAGATAAACTCATTTACCTACCAAAGCGAATACTTTTTTCTCCGTGAAGCCACTGAATTTGGAAATGATAATCACTTTTATCTGATCGTGTCAAGATTATTGAGATGTAAAAAAACAGAAGAACGCTTGTAACGACGAAAAAAAACTGTGTACGACATTCCAGCCTTAAACCGTAGAAAAAATAATATTTGTATTATAAGTAATCGATGAATGTAGCGTGTAAAATTAACGACGAAACAACTATATAAATAAAATGCCATATAATTCCATAGCGTCGGGTATAATTTTAAATAACACGTTGTTTTTCAATGTTTACATTAAATGTATGGAGATAAAATGTATTGAAACTAATGATATTGCCCTATACCAAACGAGCTATTTTACGTTAACAATAAATGAACTTTATTTCAGTAAATTACATCATTACGGAATAACGTATCGTTTAAATTATGTATTGAATAACAATACATGCGCCTATACTTTTAACGAGAATGCGAGTTTATTTTCAATTTAACTATAATGGAATTAATTGTCAACGATAAAATCTACATGGAGAAAAATGCATTGGAAGAAATAGGAAAATGTTGAAACAAAAATTACTAGCTTTCGTTACGCTGAGAGAAGAAAATAAAAATGAAACCTTTTCAAAATACAAAATGTAAACAACTTTGGGATAATTAAACTAAACTAGTAATTTTTTGACGTTTTTGAAAATAAAACGAATATTATTATATAAATAATATTTTGTACAACTATGTAACCTTAGTTACTAACAATCTCAGTACTTTTTCTCAATCTTTCCTCTCCGCGTATCAACTCTTCGCCAGGCACGATTGAAATTATTAAAAAAAAACTCTTCAAACCCGTTTCTCGTTATAAAACTTCATTCGCAATGACTTCAACAATTAGTAAAACATCACTTTCTATTCGTTTCGTTAATATTATCAGCAGCATTTTATCGCGAATGTTTCTCCTCCGTCTCGTATATTCGCCGAAAAGTCGTCTTTACTGAATTTATTTAGCCGTGCATAAGCGAGCGTTTAGCGGATATTTTGCGACAGTTTTCAGCATTGACGCGCGTTATCTCTGGTGGGATGATAAATAAAAAAAAAAAAGAAAAAAAGAAAAAAAAGAAAAAAGGGAAAAAAAGCGCCAGCGACGCGAAAGGCCGGGGAAAAAGGATGCGATCGTTGGCGGGGCGAGCGATAATGCAAAAAGGTGCGGTCGCTCTCTTGGCCGGGCCACCCGCGAGCCACCGCGAGAAGTCTCGGATTTCACGGGGGTCCGTGGCGCGCCGCCGCCCGGACCCGATCGACCGTTAAAGCGAGTCGCGCTGAGGCTTATCGCTGTTGCGCTCGAATTCGCCCGTTGAAACTCGCCGAGTTGGAGCCAGCGCCCCCATTTCACGTCGCACTTAAATATTATTTATTGCGGATACTAATTAAACTTATCTATTCTCTTCGTAATAATAACTTCCAACTCTTTTTAACATCCTCAAGTTCTACATTCGCTCGTGGAACAAGCTTTTCCCACGGAAATTAATATACTTTATCGCGACGCAAAGTGCATGCCCCGGTCAAAATGAGACAGATGGAAACACATGTTTTTTTTCTTAATTCATATATGGCCGTGCATGACCATATATGGTCTATATATGGCAATGATTGATATATTATAGTTATACATGGTTTCAATAATTTTGTTCTATTGAAATTAATTATTGTCATATATCAACCATATACACGGAGAAAAATGTTTAGTTGTGTTAACCAAACATTTGGTTCTTTTTTAGCTGACCAAAATTTTTAGTTGAAATAACCAAATATGTTGGTCAGAATATTTTTTTTAGTTACTTCAACCAAAATTATTTGTTATTGAAACAATAATTTGGTTATTTTAACTAAAGATTTTGGTCAGCTAAAAAAGAACCAAATTTTGGTTAACATTTTTCTCCGTGTACAATCTGTATGGCCATATATGAATTTTGTATTTTCTTATATGAAATTGTTAAAGCATATGTTGACCATGTATATTTCATTTTTATTAGCTAACATTAGCTAATAAAATTCTTTATAAATATTGTAATAACTCTTTACTATATTTTAAAGGAAATTTTTCTATTTTATCTATAAATATATCATTTAAAAGGAATGTCTTTGCTTTTAAAAAGCAGTAATTTGTTCTGTCATATTTTTCTCAATGTATTACAAACAACACTATAATACAGACATATCTCCAGAGTTATTACAATACATAATAACAACGGCTAAAAAAGTCCCCTCTCTGTTGAAGTCTAATAATATTAATTTTTTTTCATATACTGGTAACAAAATTTACGGTAACGTATTTTATATACCCACTTGCAGTATCTAGATATGAAGGTGAAACATCACTCGTTGGCCAACTCAAAAGGAGCATAACCTCAAAAATAATACATTTCTTTAAATATATTATAAAATGAAAATTAGTTTAAGAAAAACGTAAGGTACGTCAAAAGTTAAACAAGTTTAAAATTGTTTAAATTAGTTTTTACATATTGCACATCTTTTGGAAACGGTTTCATTCATCAACTGTTTACATGTTTGTTTCAAATCTATTTCCAAAAGATAGCTCTCTGAGAATTGTTGCAATACGTAAAAACTAATTTAAACAATTCTAAACTTGTTGAACTTTTGACAAACGTTGCGTTTTTCTTAAATGAATTCTTATTTTACAATATATTTAAAGATATGTATTATGTTTGAGGTTATGCTCAGTTTGAGTTGGCAAACGAGTGACGTTTAACCTTAATATTAAACTCATTGCGAATCGCAAATTATCAACATTACTTTATGCCTTACAAACAATCGTAAGATAAATAATCTATCGATTAGTTACTTCTTTCGGCTAACAACGATTTCCCGGTAACAATTTCCATTGCAATAATTTTAAAATCATTCCCCTCAATACCGCGCTTGACTGCACGTTAAAAACTGAACCGGCGGGAAATTTGAAGTGCCATAAAAACGTGTTTACGTGTAAGACGAGAACGAGCAGTTTTGTGCGCGCTGCAGCAAAAGGCACGAGTCGGCAATAATTCGGGCGGTTCGCATTGTTGAATGACGTTGAATTATTTTCGGTGCAGCGTGCATTGAGGAGGCTCAAAAGGTGAACGGCGCGGCGGAGAATCGGGCCCGCCCGGTGACCCTAGCTTTTTCGCAAGGCAGGTGCTCGCGCCACCGGAAGCTCCTCGCGAGCCCGCGTAAACAACTCATTTACAATAGAAAACAGAAGCGGGCTGCAGCGCGCCGCCCAGACATCACAATCGCATTTGCTTAACGAGTGCTTTTGTTTAATTACCGTCTCGCTGCTCTTACCCGAGAAAACCTCATTTTCGATCCCATCGCAAGCGGGGAAAAAGGGAGAAAGATTGCGAGAACTGTGCTTATATCGTTGTCGTATTATGATTAAGATAAGGATGGAATATTGTTCAATGAAAGAAATTTGTTTATTGCGTTAGCAATGCCAGCATGGTTCGGCTAATCATATATTTTGTTCTTTTCCGCGTCTTAATGCGATATATACTTAACCTCCAAGGTGTCACAGTTCTCATTCTTTTTAATCTTATTCAATAAAATAAACAAAGTTTTAAATATGTAACAAGGATTTTATACAGCCATATACATTTGTACATGTTTATACATGTTGTATATGCCTCGTATATACTCCATTAGGCTCATATATGCCCCCCATATGTTTCATATATGCCACACATGTATGTACCCCATCTAGCGAGATATAAGCCACAAATTTCTTTTAAATTTAGAAAGAAAAAACATTTGTAGATTTGTTGAAGGTCAAATTAACGCAACAAAAACAATAATATTGTTTGTTCACATCCAAAGGGAATAAAAATGGATGTAAATACAAAACAAAAATAAACTTGTTTACATTTTGTATTTTGGAAACGTCTCATATTTCAGTGCTATTGAATTTATTCTAATGGCAGAAAGATCTAGATATGAAATCGACTAAAATGAATATTTAAACGTTACATAAACTGTATGGCTGATTCAACCATACACTTATCCTATAGGGACTCGACATAACCTCATTTTTAAACGAAAACTACTTGGATTTCACTGTGTTTTGGATTAGATAAATTTGTATGGCTGATTCAACCATACAGTGTATGTAAATTGAATCAACTAGCTAGGTTAGTTTTCATCAATGCGACTCACATAAATTTATTTGGCTATGATAATTATAATTTCTACTTATCCCAATAATGGCCAAACAATATATCTGACTTAAATAGAAATTTAGAATTGCACTTCATATTTTTTTTCCTGTGTAAGTATACACGCATACTAGGAGCTGAGAAACATTTTTTGCCCGTGGGCTGACGAGTGGTTTTATCATTCGCCGATTGTTGTAACTCTGAAAGAAGAGTTATTTCGTGTTTTGCTCGCAAACCTGGCAATACTTTCTATAAATAAACGATACGCTCTTTATATAAATAAGTTTTTGCCCCTTTCGCTGATATTACCGTTGAGAGCAATTGGCAATAAAACTTTGAGTCGACAAAGAGCGCTCTTTTTAATCGAAGAAATGTATTTATTATTTTGCCGCAATATAACAACATTATTTCAGTTCTCAAAATGAGTTGTACGCTTTCTTTTGTTGTACGCTTTAGGCGGGTATTTTAAATTCTTATAAATAGTCAAAACCCCCCAATTAATTATTCCGAATTAAATAATTAAACCAATTCGAAATTAAAACTCGAAAGTTCGTTAATTAGTAGTTTAATTTGTTTATTTTAAAATCACCTCAATTGATGGGACACGTCGGAATGAATAAATAGTCCATAGTTTAAATGTTAATTAATGACTTGAATATACATTTATATCCAATTAAACTTTATTTACAAAAAACGCGAGAAATGTGTTTCTTAAATCTTTTTAACGTCGAATAAAAAGTTACTCGTCGAGATTTCATTCTGTAAAAACAATGGAAATGAGTCGAACAGATGTGAAACAAGTTTGAAGGAAATAAAATACCCGGCGTATTTTCAATACCATGTTTACAGTATAAGCCAATCATTAATTAAAACACAAAGAACCGAGTTATTTTAATTCAGCTTCTTTTTTTTATTTCATACCGTTGGACTTTTATTTGCATAATCAACTTTTTTCTATTTTTAACAAGAAACTAATTAATTACCGTTGCCCGCACTGAAAATAGGAATTAACAAGGAATAATGCAAAAATAATAACACAATAAAAAAAAAGAACTACTACAAGATGTAAAAGTTGAAAATTAGATGATAAATTTCCATTGTAATGAAAAATGAAACGCTTTCAAAATGTAAAATATAAAAAAAACTTTGTTTTTGTTTTGTATTTACATCCATTCCTGTATCATTTGGATGTAATCAAACAATATTGTTTTTGTTTCTTCAATTCGACCAAATAATGACAAATGCACCATAATAACCTTATCATTCAAAATCGTCCAAAAACCGGAAATATAATCTAACTCGATATTAATATTAAATGTGATTACATAAAGTGACCCCTTAATTTATATTTTGCTGTCCGTTTATAAAGTAAGATGTTTCCTTTCATAAATGGTTTCCCGTTACTTTGATTCATTAACCACAACCATTCATTCAGTATCTTTTACCCTGAAATATTTACAATGAACAATTAACAATACTGACTTTAAGGCAAACACATTCCAAATTTCTAAATAATGATACCAATATTGATAACAGTGGATAAAAATGATAAACTATAATGGAACTGAAGAATGAAACTTTTTTTTTTAATTCAGCAGGAAAAAACAATGTTTGTAAACATCAGGATGGACAAATTAACGAAACAAAAACAATAATATTGTTTGTTTACATCCAAAGAACATAAAAATGGATGTGAATACCAAACAGAAACAATTTTTCTTCAATTACTATTTTCAAAACGTATCATTTAGTATGAAAAAACCAATTTGTCAAATATTCCTAAGGTCAAATTAACGAAACAAAAACAATATCCTTTATTCACATCCAAAGGACGCATAACTGGATGTAAATACAAAACCAAAAACAAAGTCGTTTACATCTATTATTTTCAAATCGTTCCACTCTCCATCATTATTAAATTATAAAATAATAAACAAGAGTACATTGTCCCGGGGGAGGAAGTTGGAAGGCGAGCCACTAAAAGTGGCCGTAAACATACAACGCGACCAATGGGCGCTCCTCGTCGCACACTTGATCAGATAATCGAGCCACAAAGGGCACTTGACAAATCGTCATTAAGATAATATTTTTGGCCTTTGATCAGCCGTAAAGCGGGCGAACAAGGTGGCCTACCAAAGTAGCCGAAAAAGAGATTGAATGAGACTGACGCGCGTTTCCCGTTCGTTTGACCCTGACCCATTAATCTTTCGCGCGCGCGCGCGTGCCCGCTTTCCAAACAGCACGGAACAAGGAAAGGGGGAAGGGAAGGGAAAAATCGGAACGAAACGAAAGCTTTTCTGTTTGTCAAAATGTGTCATCGACGTCTGGGCAGCGCCCTTTGTTTTCCCCACTGCGGGATAAAGAAGGAGGCGACGACGTCGTCGGTGGTGGTGCATAAAAGGGCTGCCAGGAAGTGCGCCTCGCATATTTTTGACAAGGGAACTCGCGCGCCTCGCATTGCGGAAGTGGAATCGTGACGGAAGAAAGGGGACGGGGGGGGGGGGGGGCGGCGGCTGTATGTGTTTAGGGCATGCCCAATTTCATTTCAATTTGTCACGTAAATACAAATTGTGTTGTTTACATGTTACAAGTCATTGGAATTAAATACACAAAACCAAATGAATTTCGTTTACGTTTCGTATTTTGAAAACATTTCGTCCTTCAGTGCCATTTAAAGGATAAAGTTTGTTTTTGCATTTTGGCTTAAATTGAATATCCGCTGTAGTGTCAGATAAGCTAGATTTCATATTATATTGTATTCTAAAAAACAGCGACGTATAAAGTGAAATCTATTTCAATGAAATAAAATATCTGTAGACAAAAAAATATCTTATTCCTACTATGTTACGCGCTGGAGTATTATATATAACTCTTGTTTTTCTTTTCTTTTTTTTTTTCTTTACGTACACAAAGTTATCCTTTTTTTTCTTTTTGAAAAGGGAACAAAATTCTTGACCAAGTGTGAGGAGAGATTCACCCTCCTGGTGTCCTCCAAGATATTCTTTCGTCTATGAGATGAGTCTTTTTTGTAAGCGTATGAGGAATGAAATTGACTGAATCTTTATCATTCGATTCAATAAAAGTGTGCGTCAAGTTTCACAAGTTTATTCTTTAAGAATCTTGTCCAATAAAAGTTGCAGCCGTTTCAATTGTTCCATCTAATTGTACAATAATCAATAACAATTACACGATGCTTTGTGCAATCTGGGAAAACATTATAATCGTGTAATTATGCATGTTGGTAGAATACTTTAATAATATATCCACGGTATGCTAATTTTGATAACGTAACATTGTTCTAAAGCCAACTATAAATCATTTACGTGGAACACATTTGAATTTTTTGTGACATACATCAGGCAAAGTCGCACTGAATGTTTATGAGGATAATGCCAGAGTAACTCGGAACAAAGTTACAATTTAGCACATTAGTTTTGTATTGTTGACATTTTCCGCCAAATATATTTACATCCGTCTAGGATGAATGAGGACAAAAATGAAATTCCGATATTTGTACACCGAGAGAAGTAGGATATCAAAAATTTACCGTTTCAAAGAAACAATCTCGTGTTTTTACATAATAATATAGTAGTTGTATGTATGGATGTATAAAGCTAGAATATACTCGTGATATTTATAAGCACATAATAATCAAAGATATTTCTTTTAACGCATTATTTTTACAGAGATGGGTAATTATTTGGTAACATTTTTATTTTTCCAATGCACAACAACATTTTACTGCTTTCCAACTGTAATTTGCTAGTTTTAACTGCTATACAACACAATTGCTGTTTAAATCAGTGAAATTTTCATATCAATTTCTCTCACACATTATTAATATAAACAAAAGGTTACTTTTCAACGTTATTTAATCTTTATTTTTATATTTACAAACGTACGTATATTGTTATTATACAGTATATTTCGTTTAATAAAAGAAAATAATAATAATAATAAGAAATAATTGCAATCTTTGGATGTATAAAACTAATAAAGCCAAGTTCCGTAACGCTGCAATCCGTCATACAGCACGGTATATACGGTGCAAAAGACGTTCCTTGATATTAGTGTATAGATATTAGATTTTTCTTTTCCAAGTTTTACTTTCGAAAAGTAAGTATATCAGCAAAATTAAAGTATAATACTTCATAATGTGATCAAATCCTCGGTATACCGAAAAATTATTACTTTTATTATTTTTACTTCATTATTATTCTGAAACTGGACAAGTTGAAATTCGGGAATTTAAAATATGGTAAAGTTAAAAAAATTATATACGAAGGATTCGAGAAATTTAGAAACATTGAAATTCATCAAATTCAATATTAGAACACTGCCGATGTAAACTGTTTTTTTTTATTAACAAACACGTGAAAAATTTTCTTTCGTTCAATGTTTAAAAAAAAAAAAAAAATTGTACATCAAATATACTCTAAATTAGAATTTTATTTAAATTCAACGTACACGTAACTTTTATCGCATGATATAAATATACAATTTTTGTATTATTTTCATATTATCTTTTAATATAAAATTCTTTTCCATATTTCTCTTGACATATTTAGAAATGTAAATTGTTTGCTGATATTTACATAAAGTTATGTATTATAACTTTACAAATATTGTACACTTATTAATGTAAATAAGTTTGTATATAGACGTTTAATTGAACAGCAATTTCACCATTTTTGCATTTTTACAATCTTTAAAGAGAGAGTGTACCTTCTTTAAAACATTTTAAACTGAAAATCCAAGTCAGAATGCTCTTGTGACCACTGTTAAAGCTGTCGGAATTGTTTAAGCTATCAGAAGTATTAGTATGTGTAGGTCCATACATGACATTTTTGTTTATGTTTTTTTTACTTTTATGTCTTTAACCAAACTATTTTAATTTTAAATCCTTCATTTTTGTTTACCGAGTTCACGGATGCATTTTTGATCCTCACATGACGTACAACTAAAATATTCCACGACTATGGCGGTTAATGAGCGTACTAGAATGTCGATGGCAATGAAGGTGGTGGTGATCGTTGTTGTTGTTAAAAGCAATACTAATCGGCAGGTCCGGCTGAAAAATGCCGGCCGATGGAAGGTAATTTCCATGGCGAGATCGCAATGTACGAGGAGTAACGTGGTCGTCCCTGGGTGGTGACAGTGCGCGCCTGTTCCAAGTTTGAAAATGTAGGCGCGCGAAAGCGTCGGGTTGGTCCGCCGGCTCGTTCGTTCGTTCGTTCGCCCGACTCCGGGCGTGGAAGTCGACCAAAGCCGGCATCTCGGTCGAATAGGAGGGTGCGCCGGTCGCATCCCTTTCGCGTGCCATCCAAAGGCAGATATTCATTGACTAAAATCTGCCGAAAGCGCGAGCTTTATATTCAGCGGACTTTCGCCGTCGACTCGACGCCGCGGCAGGAGAGCAACTGTTACGAGTGAGTTCGAGTCGGAACACGCCTTGTTACACTACCACTGGATTGATCGCCACGAGAGTGAAGTTTTGGGCCCGAAACTAACGTGACGTTCCCATGTTGAATTCAAAGTGAGCACGGACAAGGATTTTCTGCCGTAAGGGGCAAGAGGACATGACAACAACAATACATAAATAAATAAATATATAAATAAATAAATAACATATATACGGGGAGAAAAGAAGCAGAAGCAAAAGGAGGAGGAGGAGGAGGGAAATCGGGGTTTTATAGTAGTAGTGGTAGAAGTGGTACTAGCAGTAGTAGTAGTAGTAGTAGTAGGGAGCGGAGCAGAGGGATGTTGTAGAGGATAATCTGAGAAAAAAGCGGACAATTGGGACAAGAAGGAATTTTGGTGTGGGCCAAAAGAGCGACGGGAGATTTGGAGGTTGGGATGTCGTCGTGACATGTTATCGGTGCAACAGCGTATCGAGCCGACGAGCAGCGCGCTCTTCTACCTGGCGTACGAGGTGCGGCTGAAGAGCAGTGGCGGCGGCGGCGGCAGCGGTGGCGGTGGTGTCCCGTATGTGCTTTGGTGGCGAGCGTCGTCGTCACCGCATTGCCATCACCGGCAGCAACTTGGCCGCATCGACGTGTCCGAGGAGACGAGTTCGGGCTCTGGGCTGCACCCGTGGCCGGCCTCGCAGCGTCATCGCCGACGTCGCCGCCGTCGTCCGCCAGCGCCATCTGTACCCGCCGTCGGGACCTTCTCGATCGACGGCCGTGACCCCCGCCGCTACTTTGCCCTCTCGTCGCGAGTCATGGAGACGAGGTGAGCTTTATTGCTCCCCTTTTCCTTTTTTCCTCTTTTCCTTTTTCCCTTTTTTCCTTTTCCCCCCTCCCCACTCACGACCAATCCAACGTGTTTACAATATTTACTGGGATACGTTCCCCGATGTATCCTTAATTTAGTATAAAAGATGGCCATATGTGATGGTTCTCTTTTCTTAGTTCATAAGTAAGAGCCACGTGACCTCTCGTGCCTTTTCTCATTTTACATTACATACACGTAAGAAATATAGCCAGAAGAAAAACATTTTTTTATCACGTTTCAATTATTCCTTAAAGTATAATTAATTTTTGTCTTTAATGAAAGTATGCAAATATGTGTAAATTCAAGTTGGCTGACCTGCTTGGGCAGGGTTTGTCAATCAAAATTAAAATACTTGTAAAGGAGGAAAGAAAACAGCAAAATTTCCTCAACATTTTAGCATCACGCTAGTTACTCCACATTTCATTATAATAATTGTATAATTGCTTGGAAGAAGCAACTTTTTATTTACGGTTAAAGTAAACGTTAACTCTGTCATAATTTATGATAATAATATAATATTTAAATTGTTTTATTGGATAAAGGAATTTTTTTTATTACATCAACCAATAAATTTAGTTTACTTTAAGCGTAAGCCGCATGCGCTGCAGTGATAACTGATGCATCATGATTAATTTTCTTTTCATTATCACAACTGTCACAATCAGTTATCATTAGTGTTTATTTTTTGTTTATCCACCAATTCAACCTATTGTCAGTCATTCGTTTTTTCTCAGTATAGCTAATTAAAATCTATTAAATTTTAGTCAGGGTATCATTATAATTTTTCCATCTCGTCACTGTCAACTAAATTCTTGGTCACGCTAATGTTAAACAATATTTTTGGTAGATTTTGAAAATATTTTCAGTATGCCAAAGGAAAATACTAACGTCCGATTTTGGAAATATTTATAGTTTATTGTTAGAGGATTAATATTTCTTTCAACATTGGAAAAGTATTCTACAAATATATTAGTAGAGGTACTAGAAAATTGAACATTAATACTGTTACTGTAGTAAAATTTGAAAATCGTTTATATATTTTTAATATAAAAAAATCATCATTGTACTTGCCAACCAGTCTCTTCATTTAATCAACAACTTTATTGTCTCCATTCACTGGAATTTATTTATTTTAAATAAATTACCAACAAATTGTCTTTACTCAGTGGTGTATCCCAGATTAAACCGTAATCAGTGGCATGTTTCCTAAACATCAGGTGGCTGTGCCTTGCTGCTTTCAACTGTTTTCTTGCAACCTTATTTAACCCCAACATTCGTCTTCTTTCTTTCCCCTCTAATATTTTTTATATAGCATTTGAAAAAGAAAACACGTAAATTTGTTACAATATTACCTTCAAATGCTTTTGTAAGATTTTACAAGAACCAAGGATCACTAAACAAGCTACGGATTGAATTTGAAATGCATTGTATAACATTTGAATATTTTAATGTTATCATAATAACTACTATTTATGCATAGTCATGTATCATGCTGGATTGTCGAAAATCTGCGCAACACAGTTGCGTAAAACGTTAAATAACGAAAGGATCAAGTGTGAAGAAAAACATCAAAATAAGGATAACAGTGGTAGACGAATTTTGCGCTATATATTCGCCCGTTCGTTTATCATTCATTTTTCCATTAACAATAACGATATAAATTTAGCCTAACAACAATATACTAATGAATACTTTCTACCGCGATATGTTTTATATTTCATGATTAATCATAACAGTAATATTATATTGAAAAAAAAAAATAATAATAATACACGCGTAAAACGATAAAATACAAGTGTGTCGTAAAAGACAATTTATCTCGCGGCAATTATTCTAATTAAATCGATTGCAACGATGCCCGCAACGTGTATGCGTT
>JABFPN010005291.1:0-13441 GCA_022817305.1 Leptoteleia sp. ZL-2020 | reverse complement strand
ATGTTCATTTTTATTTTATTAGAAGAAATTATTAAAAAAATATAAGTCGGTGGGTGCCACAATAGTCATACACAGTACTGTCGCTAACTTGACCTAACCTCTAACACACACACATGTCAAAGCAGTAAGGTGAATGAAGGGTTAAGTCATTAATTTTGAACAGTTTGATTTCGGTTTTGTTTTGAGACGTTTCTCAAAACGTCGCGATATTTATTGCGTGTGTTACGTCGCGACAACGAGTGCAAGTGCCGTAGTGAAATAGTGAATTAGTGAAGCAGTGAAGCAGTGATCCAGCGTTCCAGTGATCCAGCGTTCCAGTGCACATTTTCAAATTGTTCTGGTGAGTTATTTAAAATTATGTATATATATTGTAATACAAAATCGTCCCTAGCAACTAATTTTTCAAAAAGGTCCTCCCGACAGATAGAAAAGGTAATTTTTAAACGATAAAAAATCGTTTCGAAATAAAAGGAATGCTTTCGAGACAAAAAGATTTCTTCCTTTTTAGAAAGATTCCTCTTTATTCAAAAGGATATTTGTTAGCTTCGTTAGATTATTTTTCTCATTTTTTATCTTCCCTCGTGACTTATCAATTTCTCTTTTTTTTTTTCTTCTTTTTTTACTTTCTCGATCCCTTTAATTCCGAGAAAAAATCTAATATAATTGGGAACTTTTGTAAAATGGTTTTATTTTATCGCACGAGTGTTTCGATAATATTAGTAATCACGCGGCTCGTTATTTCGTGCGTTACGAAGACGTACCTTATCGCGCGGCTCGCATAATTTGTAACGACACTCACCGCTAAGTTAAATTCGCGCATGACATACGCGATAATACAAACTGCACGCTGTTTGTATATCAGCCACAATTTTATCGTTACGCCACTATTTAACGATTCGCTATGTTTCGTAAACAAGTCCCGCGTCTATAAATAAAGAAATTATTTTTTCTTCGCATTTCCATTTCGTTCATTGATTAGTTTATCTTGGCTTGAAATAATTATTTATTTTTAGACATTTAATGAAATTTTCTAGTCGCGTGCGTAAAAGTAGTAATAAGTTAAATGTTGGGACGCGTATACATATTGTATATATAAACCTGGGGCTTAGCAATATTAGTTTCGTTAATTTTTTAAAAAATTTGCAAAAGTTAGTTTAGTTAGTTTTTAAAATTTTATAACATAGTTAAAACACTCAATTTCAAATTTCCCTTCTAAACTTCAAAATTAATTCCAAAATTTAAATATCCAACACGTACCTAGTCTCCCAAATAGGGCACGTCCCCAAAACCACTACTTGATATATCTATATATATTCAATTTAATATACATATACATATCCTTAAATTGTTACACAAATTAGTAACTTATGATTTCCTTCTTTTTTCTCAATATAGTTATAAACACTTTACTATTAAGACATCGTCTTTAATTCAATATAAACTCGCCCAAAGTCAAAAATTATAATTAAAGTACACGTTGGGAAATGATTAATTCCGCAATTTTTGCAAGTGTCTGACAAAACCCAAAAAAAAAAACAGCTACACATAACTGTTCACGTCAGATAAAATAAGGCAAGTGTTGTTTGCGATTAGATCCCTTGGGCTTTGTTAACACTTTTCCTCGGTTGTTTGTTAATAAAATTATGCACGGCCCGGGAGAAGGTGGGCAGGTTGTCACGGGGATTGATTGACACCGGCTTGTATTACAGCTGCTAAAGGGCGGAGGAGCGGTCGGGCTTCCTATCATAATTTCTCCTTCGGCGCGGATGTTTCATTTTCTTGCTTGGCTTCGAGCGCGCACGACCTGAATTTCAAATTCATCAAAAGCGATTTTTCAGAAATCGTTTCCGCAGGCCACTCCGCCAGCTGTCCATATACATAATTACAATGACGATAAACGGGGAGAAAACTTTCCTTTTCCTAAGATTCCTCGGGGAATTTCGTGGAAATTATTTTCCCAAATCGAACGATTTCGTTGTTCGTCGAAAACGTCTTAATCTTCAAATCTTTATATATAAATTATTTACAGGGTTATTTCAATTAAAAATATTAAAAATTACTTTGATTATTTATTTTTACTCTTTTTAATAATAGAAATTTTGACTTTTCTGAGACATCTCTAAATTAATGTAAGATATTTTAAATTTTTTTCTCAGTATGATGAAATTAAATATCATAAAATATTAATTTAATATTAATTAATATTTATTTTTTATACACTATAATAAATGGGAATGATGTAAATTTTTTATACTGATTTAAGGTGAAATGTCACTCTTTGGCCAATTCAACATGAGGATAACCTCAAGAATAATACATATTTTTAAATATATTGTAAAATAAAAATTCATTTATGAAAAATGCAACGTACGTCAAAAGTTAAACAAGTTTAGAATGTTTTAAATTAGTTTTTACGTATTGCAACTCTTCTCCGAGAGCTATCTTTTGGAAATATTGAGACATATTGAGGTTATGTACAGTCCCTATAGGATAAGAATACAGTTGTATCAGCCATACAGTTTATGTAACGTTTAAATATTCATTTTAGTCGATTTAATACCTAGGTCCATCTGCAAATATAATAAATTCTTACTAAATTAGTTAAAAATTGCTAAATAAACTCATTTATTTTTCTTAAATGAATCTTTATTTTACAATATATTTAAAAATATGTATTAATAATTTATTCTGAATTGACCATCGTTATATTGGAAACATTTCACCTTAAAGTTATATTGGAAAAGTGAATATTTTTGTGCTACAAATAACAGTAAAATTTAAAAGTCACGCAGTAGCTTTTAATTCAAAAATACCAAAGATTGCTTTTATGCTTATCAGTTTTACCATTATCAATAGTAAACATTTTCACTTAACCTTAATATTATTATTATTTGTAAGTAAAACTCTATCACGTAAATGATAAATCTTTACCTTCGCGTACAATTAAATTACTTTGATTTCAACATTTTTAAGTGTTATGTCGAGTTTTACGGGCTCTTTACTCGGAAATGCGTGATTGTGATAGACTCACATTTTTATTTTCCATGCCCCCATGAATGATTTGTATTTAACATTGTCCCAGTTGAAGCTGAGCTCAAGAGAGTGACTTTGATGTAAATGTCAGTGAAATGAATGCGGCCCGTAACGGTTCAGTTCCATTTCTAATGATAAAATATCATTAACGGATTAAAAATTAATCGGTTTGATTAATGGCAAATAATTTTATGAGCGCGATTAAATGCTGGCCAAGTGGAAATCGGTATCTCCAGTTAAACGTTTTATTTGGTTTAATTGAAACGCGGTGGATCAAACGGATTAAATGTTTTTAGTACGACGCAATGAAGTAATTATATAAATACAAATACGAGTAATTTGTTTGCCAATAAATTTAGATAAATTGAAACAAAATCGTTGAAGTTGAAGTGACTTTAGTAAAACTGAAACCTATATGGACGTATGTTATTTTTTTTTAAATGATATATGATCATATATGGTTGATATATGGTCGTAAGTGATTTTAACGTCAGGAAATTATTGAAACCATATATGGTTAGAATATTATATCAGTTATGACGATATATGGCTATATATGGATTAAGGAAATAAAAATATGTTCATATATAAATTTTTTATTTTCTTATGTGAAATTGTTAAAGCATGTATGGACCATATATGGACCATATAAGTAACATATATCTCCATATATGTTACTTATATGATTTAAACCGCAGAAATGTCCCATATGCGTTTTTTCTTAGTTCATATATGACCATATATGGCCATTTATTGTTGATATAAAACAAAAATTTGTTTTTTCTTAATTTATATATGACCATATAAGGCCATATATGGTTGATATAAAACACATATTTGTGTTTTCTTAATTCATATAGTGAATTGATTTCAATATAAGGAAATTATTGAAACTATATATATCCAAAATATTATATTAATATATTACCATATATCAACCATGTATATCCCTATATTGCCATATGTGAATTAAGAAAAAAAAACATATATGTCCATGTATGAATTTGTTTCCTTATATGAAATTGTTAAAATATACATGAACCAGATATGGACCATACAAGTTTCATTTTTTTGAGGCGGCCTCCAGCAGTTGTTCCGTTCCAGAAGTGAAATCCGAAAATCAAAATCCATTAAATCTACAAGAGAAAAAAATAAGAAAAGAAAAGAAAAATAGGTGAAAAATTCCTGCGTCGCTCGTTCATTCAAATTTTTCACCCCATGCACCTTTTTTTTCTTCCAGTTCTCCACATTGAATGTGACATACTAAACAATAAAATTGCACGTTCTCCATTCCGGTGACGAGCGCGCCAGTCATCCTTCAAGTTTTACGGCGGAAAATAAAAGAAACTTTAAAAGAAAAAAAAAAAAAAATAAGAAAAGAAAAGAAAAAAAGAAAAAGGAAAAATGGATGCTAGCTTGGAAAAGGAATGGAAATTCCAGGAAGGCAAAAATTGGTTGAAAAAGGGAGAGAAGAGAATTGGAGCCGCGGCGCGTAATCTGCTGCGGATTTGAGATCGGGAGCGGGTGTCTACCGTAGGAGGGGGGAGGGGACGCCAGGTGACCAGGTAGTATGGCATGAGCATCGGCTACCGAGTCCCGAGCGCGCAGATGCTCCGTAGGCGGCGCACGCGGCGACTATTTTCAGGGGCCACGTTTTCGCCACCGGATTCTAAACACAAAGACCGCGCGCGCGCGCCCTTCGTTGCAACGAGGAGAAGTCCGAGTCACGTCACGCGCTTAACCCAATTTTTCAAATCTCCCGCCGACCGTCTTTTGTCGTGCGGGGAACCTCCCCCCTCTTTCCGCCGATAAATTATTTGTTTTTCGGATATAAGTCGTTGGACTCGCCGGAAACACCCGTTGGCCTGTCTCAACTATTTATGCAAATTTGCGCCCCCCACCCGCTGCAACCATTGTTAAATCCCTGGCAAACTGGAAGACGCGATTGCTTTTCATTTATTGAGACGTTAATTTGTGAATTAATTAGGCGAGTGTGAACATTTTACTCGCTCGTTTGTGGCTGTGTATAATGATTTTATTAATTGACTATGTATCATTTTCTTTAGTCGATAAAATGGCAATTAAATAATTTAATGAAGTTCTTTTAATGTTGAGGATGCGGGTTGTTAAATGGTCGTGATTTTTTTATATGGAAATTAATAGACGCGCTGATAATTAGCTAGTAAAAATGAGGAACATATATGGTCCATGTATGTTTTAATGATTTTATGTAAGAAAATAAAGAAATCATATATGGATATGTTTTTTTATTAATTTATATGAGACCATATATGGTTGATATAGGGTAATTATTGATTTCAATATAAAGAAATGATTAGAATCATATATATTTAGAATAATATATGCTATATATAATACTGTTCCACATGTATGCCGCATATCTGATATATGTTGGCATATATGTTATATATATGGCAACCACTGAATAAACGCAACATTTTATTTATATACTATATATTATATAGTATATATACATATATTATATGTGTACAATATGTAATTAGTATACGTAAAGTATATGTAATATTATATATATAAATTTTGTTTTTATTTTTTACCATTGGATTACTTTTTTTTATAATATAATATTTAATGGAATAGTAATTATTGCAAATTTATATGTTATACATACACCCTACTAAAAATGAAACATATGTTTTAACAACTTCATATATGAACATATATTTTGTAAATATTTCATAAATGGACATATATTTAAACAATTTTATACATAGAAACTTATTTTTTTTTAATTCATACATGGTCATATATGGTTTATATAAGGTAACAATTGATTTCAATAAAATTAATTTGACCTTCAAAATATTTACAAACATTATTTCTTTATGCTCTCAATTTTAAAAACGTTTCGTTCTTCGCTTCCATACACAAAAAGAGGCATAAAAAGTACAACAGGATCATTTCTTTTTAAATCGCAGGAGGCTTATTCTGTAAATAATCATACGAAATTAAAGAAGTGTATTTTTGGACAACAGTTCTTTCCGACCCCTAATAGCCTCGGCATCCCGCAATCGATACGCCCGGAGGTTCGGTGCCCGATAAAATACCCTCCCCGCCGGCAGTGCCCAACTGGAGGAGGGTTCCGTTAACTGTTACGTAAACATACTTCTTTCCTGATTTTCCGATCCCTTTTTTTCGTCCGGTCAGCATTCGCAACTTTGTTTCTGCCTCGGTCATATTAATATTTCCACCCTACGCCAGATAAAAATGAATTAGTTTCCGGTGTTCAGTTTTATCGCGACTACCGATCTTAATGAACACATGTACCCGAATGAACTGTATCCAGGGCGAACATTTGAAAAGCGTCCTCTATCTTTTTTTTTTGTTAAACTAATTAAAATCAACTGTTTTTCTTAGTAGCAAAATGGTAGATTTAATTTGCAGTTTTTTCGTAAAGTTCCATATATTGCATATATATTCCATATATATTCCATATATTATTAATTCTATATATTTCCATATAAATAAATGGTAGTTCAGTAAAATTTCTCTAGTAAAAATGAAGCATATATGGTCCATATATGTTTTAGCCAATCTCATATAAGGAAATAAATACTTCATATATGGACATTACATCAATCATTGCCATATATCGACCATATATGGCCATATTTTTTGCCGTTCCATATATTGTATATATATCCCATTTATATATATTCTATATATTTTTAAGTCTATATATTTCCATATAAATAAATTGTAATTCAGTAAAATTTTTCCTAGTAAAAAAGAAAGCACATATGGTCCATATATGTTTCAACAATTTCTTATAAGGACATAAAAAATTCATGTGTATCGACATATATGTTTTACCTTAATCCATATATGGCCATATATACATTCTCAATATATGAAAATATTGACATAATAGCCATATATGTTTTCAAACTAACATTTTTTGTTATGAATTTTTGAAAAATCTACGCGTTGAAAAAATCTGAAAAAAATCAGGTATTTGTTTCGAACAATTTTGCAAAATTTCATCAAATTTTGAACATCGATTGTGAACTCCTTAAAGGCAAGATTAAACGAAAAGAAAAAGTGAACAAAAGACCATCAGCTCTTTCGGGCATTACGTCAAATTTATTATATCCGGAATTCCACTCCAGGGGGGGGGGGAGGGGAGGGAATAAAATATATTACTTTGTATCAACCCGAAATAAGATTCGGGGCAAATAAGAGAATGAAAAAGATGGAAGGAAGGAAACAGATCGGATGAGATAGAATTGTTTATTGGGCTCCATTGTGCCAAGGCGTTACAGTTTCGGTCGTCTCCTGCGAAGACTAATCCAAATAGGCTTTTGTCAAACCGGAGGAAGAAGAAAACGAAGAAGAAAAAAAAAAATAGGAACATTCAGCCCTTGCGATGTGAGTCTTTTTTTTATACGCTTTAAATTCTACTTTATTGATAGCAAAGTTTTCCCTACGGAGATAAACGCGCATTCTTCAAAACGGAAAAACCATCGGAGCAATAAATAACCTCAGGATTGGCCCCGGTACCAAAGCGTTACCTTTATTTACTTTATCAGTGGAAACATTAATATATTCATTCCTCAAATCCAGAAGGTTGCTGCACTCGATGGGACGTTTAAGTGTCGGACTTTTCTTCGAATTTAAATGAGGCTAAATTCGAGACCCGAGAATGTCCACTTCGGAAATGCGGGTGACTATATTTCCTATCATTTTCATTTATTAATGTTAAATGATCTTTTCTTGTACACTTAAGAGGGAAAAAAAGTTTTTTTTCGAGTGCGTTCAACTCGATGGCAGAGATGACGAATGCATTGAAATAATTTCGGTTGCGCGGAATCAACCACTGTGGCATTTGCTGTGGCACTGATATTTTTAATCAAATGGATAAGTTTTGCAAACTTGAAATAGTAATTTTTTAAATTTTGCAAGAATATTACCAGTTTACTAACTATGTTGGTAATTTTTATTAGATCCCTAGTGAAAATGAAACATGTATGGTCCATATATAGTCCATATATATTTTAATAATTTCATATAAGGAAATAAAAACTTCATACATAGACGTATGTGTTTTTCCTTAATCCATGTATGGACATATATGGTCGATATATAGCAATAATGTATATAATATTCTAGCCATATATGGTATCAATATATTCCTTACATGGAAATCAATTATTGCCGTATATCGACCATATATGGCCATGTATGAATTTTGTATTTCCTTATATAAAATTATTGGGACATACATACGAACAATATACAGTCCATATATATTTTAACAACTTCATATTATGAAATAAAAACTTCATATATGGACATACATGTTTTCCTTAATCCATGTATGGTCGATATATAGCAATAATTGATATAATATTCTAGCCATATATGCTTTTAATAATTCTCTTATACGAAAATAAATCATTACCATATATCGACCATATCTGACCATTTGTGAATGTTTTATATATTTATATACACTGAGAAAAAGAATATATTAATTTTTCGTATATAGTTAGGAAACTGAGACTATACGGAAAGTATAAGAAAATTTCAAATAAAATGTATGAAATCTTAGCATTAAGTATGCGAAAAGGAAACATAATTATATAAAGTAGTGTAATATATGTGCTAAGTTTTCATATATTTAATTTGAAAATTTCTTATACACTACATATAGTTTCAGTTTCCTAATTATATACGAAAATTTAACATATTTTTTTTCTCAGTGTAAAATTATTGAAACATATGTACGAACCATATATAGTCCACATATATTTTATCAACTTCATATAATAAAATATAAACTTCATACATGGACATACGTTTTTCCTTAATCCATATATAGACATGTATGGTTGATATATAGCAATAATTGATATATTATCCTACCCATATATGGTATCAATACTTTCCTTATATGGAAATCAATTCTTGCCACATATCGACCATATATGTCCATAAATGAATTTCATATTTCCTTAAATGAAATTATTGAAACATATACAAACCATATATGGACCATATATGTATCATTTTTACTAAGGGATCTATTCTCTCCGCGTAGGATTCGCGCGTTATTTATTTGTCTGCTAGAAAATGCGAGACTTTTGCCGGAACCGGGTCGCCTTAGATGATCTCTATCAATGAAAAATAGTTAAGCGGATGAAGCGTGCGTCGGCCCGAATAGCAAAGGGGGGGGGCCCCGGCTCAGCGCCTCGTAACTCACGGCACCCGAGGGGCCGTTCCACGCGATCTTCGGTCTGGAATAAAAATTGGCCGCGCGTATGAGCAATTGATCTTTTAATAGACCGTCATTGAATACGGTGCGCCAATCGCGAGAGCATAGTTCTCTTCCGACTGGTCTACGACCGTCGACTCGGTCGGCCACGGCGACGTCGTTCAATGTACTCGTCGGCCGGCGCGCGCTCCACTCCATTACGTGTTATTAATAAATCGCGTGGCGACGCGATCTTCTATCTGTCACGAAAGCGCGCGCGCGCTTTTATCGCCGCGCATGTTTCGAGCTTCGGAGCACCGTCGATTTTTATCGCCAAAGGAAAAAGTCACTCGGCCTTATCAGTTACGCGGCTTAATTATTGCCTTTTTTTTTCTTCTTCTTCTTCTTCCTCTTCTGTTAACTTGTCAACTTTGTCTACGTGTTTCATTTACCGATTTACTTACGTAATAAGTGTTCGGGATGATGAAAAAAAAATGATAATTGAATAAA
Organism: Leptoteleia sp. ZL-2020; assembly: GCA_022817305.1. NCBI lineage: Eukaryota > Metazoa > Arthropoda > Insecta > Hymenoptera > Scelionidae > Leptoteleia > Leptoteleia sp. ZL-2020. Next base: position 3,663 of record JABFPN010005291.1, on the reverse strand, counting down.
CGTAATTGTTGCGTTGGATCAAATAAATAATGAAAAAATCAATATATATGAGACATATATGAGACATATATGGGGTATATATGATTTGTACCGTTCAAATGCCCCATATATGTGTCGCATATATGTTACATATATGGAGACATATATGAGACATATATGAGACATATATGGGGCATATATGATTTGTACCGTTCAAATGCCCCATATATGTGTCGCATATATGTTACATATATGGAGACATATATGAGACATATATGAGGCGTATATGATTTGCACCGTTCAAATGCCCCATGTATATGTCGCTTATATATTACATATATGGAGACATATATGGGGCATATATGATTGTCACCGTTTAAATGACCCATATATGTGTCGCATATATGTTACATATATGGCGACATATATAAGGCATATATGATTTGCACCGCTTAAATGTCCCATATATGTTGACATACACGTAGCATATATGTATCGCTTATATGTTACATATATGGCGACATATATGAGGCACATATGATTTGCAGTACCTAAATGTCCATGTAATAATCAACATATATGACAACACATATGTGACATATATTACACAAATATATCGTGTATATAAATTGTTACCTTAGAATACATTTTAATACGTGGTCAAAATTGCATTTTAAATAAAATCTTTTGCAAATTGTACAATTTTACGAATTAAATTTTGTTTAGCGATAACGGAAAAAGTATTATTAGAACGGCGAGTATCTTGATTCCAACGAGATATCACAAGTGTGTAATATTAATTGCCAAATAATAAATACGTGTGCTTTGAATGTATAAGAGACATTTTGCAAGTATAAAGAAAACACTCGTCGAGCGATTTTAAAACGCTTCTTTTTTTTCAGACGAACTAAAAATTTTTAATATCGTAAGACACTTAAAAAGTATTCGGCGCGCTTAATACCACCGCAATAATTTACGTACGATCAAAATATTTATTGTATTACTCAATCAATCTTTTCGGCCGGCTAGATTAGAGTCAGACGAACTATTTTGAACAGCGATAAGTAGGTCGAATATAAGCCTACTTGACTTTTCGGTTGCCGCGCGGATTATTCGTGCCTCGCAAAATTCATTCATACGCTAATCGGAGAATAGTTGGGGCATCGTATCGTTGATATAACCGAGCCGCTGCCCGACATAAAAAGACGACACCTCGCGGCCAAACTAGTTTCATTCAATCCGCAGACCAGTCTTCTGGTAGAGGTGGGGGAGAAAAAAAAAGTTTGGAAAAGTGATTCGCCCTAAACGAGTATTCCTTTTAAATTTCGCGCCGATTCCGTGGAGTTAATTGTGGGGGAATGGTTGAAATTACTATACTATTGAAAATCCTTAGTAAAAATGAAACATATATGGTGCGTATATGTTTTAACTATTTCATATAAGGAGAGAAAATATTCATATATGGGAGATATATGTTTTTCCTTAATCCATATATGGTCGATATATGACAATAATTGATATATTGTAGAAGAAATTTAATAATTTTCTTATATGGAAATCAATTATGGCCATATATCGATCATATATGGATTGAGGAAGAACACAGATGTCCATATATGGTTTGAGGAAAAACATATATGTCCATACATGGATTGAGGAAAGATATATGTCCATATATGGATTGAGGAAAGACATATATGTCCATATATGGATTGAGGAAAGACATATATGTCCATATATGGATTGAAGTAAAACATATATGTCCATATATGAATTAAAGAACATACGCTGAGAAAAAAGATATATCAGAAATTACTATTTTTTGTATCAATTTGAGGACATATTGGAAAAGTAATTATTTCTACTGTTAATAATAGTAAAATTTAAATGGCATGTAGGAAATATTAGTACAAAAGTACTACAATTGCTTTGATAATTATCAAACTATTTTTTATAGTAAAATTTTTCACTCTTCAGAGACATCCTGAAATGGATATAAATTGTTTTCAATTTTACTATCACTTTTTTCTCAGTGTAAGGAAGAGTCCATAAATGAATTTTTTATTTCCTTACATGTTAAAATACATTTGAACCATATATGGACCATATATGTATAATTTTTACTAGGTATATTATATTACTTGCCCATCTATGACCGACTAAAACCTACTTTTTTCTCTCTCTCCCGCTAGCGCAACCACGATGGAGAACTAAATTAGATGAGTAAAAATGAGATGAAATTAATTTTAATAATAAGTTGTTATTGGAGTTAACAGAGCTGGCCGAGAGGCACGTCGAAAATGTTGGTCATGCGGGTGGTCCGATCATCTTCTTCCTTGCCCCCTTCCCCCTCCCATTTTCCACCCTACACCTGGAGCATAATGGATCCCAGATCCCATCGACGATATCTCGTGAAATCTCAATCTCAATACTTTTATGCAAATCTCGCGATGAAGATATTAAATTTATGTTCGCCTCGGAGCGCAACTTTTGACGACTGTCTATAAAATTTTTCTTATCGTCGATGCAACAATTTCGGGATATTTCAATTTGTCGTTGGACTTTGTAAGAATTTTCCTGAGTAAGAATGAAACATATATGGTTTGATTGTTCGAATTCACAATTGTTCAATTAAACAATTTTTCAATACATAAGTATGTGACTTTTTTTGAAATTAACATTGTTAATTATTTGGTAAGTTATTTAATATTAAATGATGTATAGAAGTTGTAAATATATATATATATATATATATATATATATATATATATGTAAAAATATATGATGTACAATAAATATGAAGAAAATAAATACGAAACTAACGTTATTTTTGTTAGTTTAGTTAGTTTAATTAGTTTAGTTAGTTTAACTAGTTTAGTTAGTTTCTTTAGTTTTATTAGTTTCTTTAGTTTTATTAGTTTTATTAGTTTCGTTAGTTTTATTAGTTTTATTAGTTTTATTAGTTTCGTTAGTTTTTCGAAAAATTATTAATTCGGACATTTGTATTTGAAAAATTAATTGAATCTCATATGGTCCATATTATATCTTTACAATTGCACATAAAAAAGCAAAAAATCCATATATAGACATATATGTTTCTCCTTACTCCACATATGACCATAATGTTCCTTTTAAACCGTAAATTATATATCCTATTTCTCTCTCAGTCTACGTCCGCTTACATTCCCCTACATTAGCAAATTGGTACAACAATTTGAAAGAGCTTTTACTTTCAAAAGAATGTTACCGTTCGAAAGGCCGTGTCAGTTGTCCGTAGAAACCTTTTTTTCATCTCTCTCCCGTCAACGCGAAATTTCACCGCGCGAGCGACAACTTGACAGTTTTAATTCCGTCGTTCCTTTTTGAACGCGCGGATAATGAGGTTGTTAGGCAAATTGAATGTCCAACCGTTAAACTCTCGGCGAGCGTGTAGAATTACCCCGCGCCGGGGAATCCCGCTAAATTGTTCGTAATCGAGCGCGCGCGATACGCACCTGTCAAACGGCCAATTTAACACCGATAACCAAGCGCGCTCTCGCACCTTGCCGGCGAGTGAAATTTTTCCCCCCTCGAGCGCGCGGGCGCGGGTCAATTCTGAAACTTTCGCGATCGCGAATGTCAGGAATGCGCGCGCACACGTTGACTGCTTACGTCACGCGCGCAGTGCCGACGCTCGCGGCGAGA
>JABFPN010005290.1:0-13442 GCA_022817305.1 Leptoteleia sp. ZL-2020 | reverse complement strand
CAAATACGACGTAATTTTTGGAAATACGATTTTTAAGTTTTTGAATTTATAAAAAGTCTATTTCCAAAAATTACGTCGTACTTGAAAATCATAAATGATTTTATATACCGAATAATATTCTCCCAATGCCATAGAATTAACATATTTTGGCCGATTTTTAATTTTTGTCGTTTAAACAATTATAAATAAAAAGACACTGACTCCGTGAATATAGCGCTGACATTTCACCTTAAACCAACTTATCTATTATTTTAAGTCAGGAGAACGCACCACTTGGTCAACAATATTGTTTAAAAGCAGTTAAATCGTTGAATAAATAAAATCCGTCTTCATTAATATTAAACTACATGAGTTTTAGAACACATGATTCCGGAATCAATCGCGGAATCAGGCGCTCCCGTAAGCATCCATTGGCATTTTCTATGGCGTTTTCGAGTAGCATTCAGTTTCAGGCGGAATGAAATTCTGTCCTTTTCTCCCCCGAAGCATGATAATGGTCAGAACAAGTGAGAAACTTCATTCCGCCTGAAGCTGAATGCTACTCGAAAACGCCATTAGTGTTTTTCAACAAATAGACAAAATGAGACTGTATGTTCGGAGAGTCTCTCTATCTGGTTCTTTTGCGCTTGCGCAGTGAGGAAAAAAGAACGTTTTCCAAAAGTTGAGCTATATTATATGACAAAAATGCTGTTTTCATTATGATATAATTTTTCCCGTGTTAAAAGAATCGTTTATCATGTCAAAATTTTTAATATTATTTCGTTTAATAAACATAAATTAAAACGTCCTAACTCGTGATTATAGCACTGCGATTTCACCTTAAGGTGATGCAATAAGCCTGCTGCCACTGAGTTAGTGTCTTTTTAATTTATAATAATAGTAACAATTATTTTACAAAATAATGACCAGACTGTCATTCTTTAACACTGGGAGAATATTACTGCCTATATAAACATAATTGTTGAAAAAGACTGATGAAAAGCGGTGTGAATTAGAATTAAGTACAAAGTTAATTTTAAAAGCCACGCGTTTTCATCGCGTCGTTGCAATTGGCTGAGTGACGCGCACATCGGCGACGCAGCAAACTAACGTACCGTCCATACCATACTGACTCGCTCCTACTGCGCAAAAGGCGTACGTGCCGAGTGTGGAGTTCGACTCGTTCTTACATCGTGTTGGAATATCGTACGCTCGATATCTTTGAATTCTTAGATTCTATCCAAGCAAAATGTGTATAGTGTACAACTAACTGTTGAAAATCAATCAGAATCCTATCGGAGGAACTCGTTAAGTAAAAAGCGAGGTAAGTGGCAAAGTCGAGGCACGCATACGTGACAAAAAAAATATAAAAAGAGTAGAGAAATATATAGAGAAACGAGCAAGCAAGATGAGTGGAATTGAAATGAGCGAGGCGTGGTGGACGAGGCCCGGAAACGGGAACATGGCGTCTCTTTGTCCTCGTTGTTTAGGCCTCGCAAACGACCATTTTGTCCTCGACGAAAATCGATATTGTAACTTTATAATTGGCCGCGCATATCATTCATTTCGTAACTCAATTCGAACAGGCCCAGAATATTCATCGGAAAGTCGATCGAAAGATTTTAGCAAAAAAAAGTTGAGAACCAAATTTAATCGATAGACGTATAATACTGCATAAAATAATAATAATAATAATGATAGAGAAAAAAAAAAGTAACGAATCACGAACATCACACGGCCGACATAATGTAAATGTGTGTGTGCATATATATGTATATATATGTATAAACAAATGTGTATCGAAATAGGTAGAGGGATATATGTAAAGTATAAAAAAAAGATATATATATATATATATAAAAATTGTGTGTAACGAATCATAGGTTGTATCAGTTTCGCATGTGTCAAGGAATTTCTCGATAAGAAATGCGATAAAAAGCGTGGAAATAGAGGGAGAAAGTGCGATATCGTCATTGAGACGTAGGTTATTATTTGGCTTAGGAGTGGGTGCGGATTCGAGATCGTGGAAGAATCAACCGGTTTTGTAGGATTGCAGATTAGGTTGTTCAAGTGAGAGAGAAACATGGAGATGGACGCGCGTCTGATAGCGCAAGCATTGAACTACCATGGACAGCAATTGCAGAAGGTTTGGGAAGGGGAGCGCAACGAAAATGAGCTTGCAATTCTCAATCTTAAGGAGCCTGACTTCGAAATTTACCAACAGCGACAGAAAACACTTAGGTGCGTCCATTTTTTTTTCGTTTTAACGTGGCCGATAATATTGCGACATGGTTACCATTTTCTTCTCTTTCCTTGTTTTTTTTTTTTTTTTAATTTCTCTTCTTTTCTTTCATTTCTTTTCTATTTCTCGTGGTTCGCGATACCTCGTGGTAAAGGATGATTTTAAATTATTTCTTTCGAACTGAATTTTTAAATACGACGCAACGTATTTTAGACATCGTCCGTTTCCCCCTCCTCCACCCCTTACTTCTATTCTTTCCTTTTTTATTACGTTTTACCCAAATACATCGTAAACATAATGTTGGGTCATATTACGCAATATGAACGTATGTTCATAACAAGTTGACTATAATATAAGACAAGGTATTTTTTTTAATTTTCTTTCTTTTTCTTAATGCAAAATATGATTTGTTTCAAACTTTATAAAAAAAATAATAGTGTATTTTCATATTATATATAATATTATTTATTATATTACAAATTAAAAATATAAAAAATAATATATATTATATATAAAGGGTCTGTTATATATATTATTATCAAAGTGTATTAAATATATAATTAAATTAAATTTGATGTTGGTGATTGTAAATTCAAAAATAAAATGAGGTGTTATTTGCACATTTTTATTTACACAACATAATTTATTGTTTCATTGTGGAAATTTCATTTATCCAATAAAAGAATAGTGAAAACAATGAAAAATAGTTTTTTGCAACTCATGGGAGAAAATTTACAGGGGGTTTTCCCCTTAAAATATGCTAGAAAATCTCTAATTTTCGACCAGTGACAAAAGTGAAGATTGAAAAAAATTAAAGTCATTGGACTTTCTTCTTTCATTTTTTAGGCATAAAAGTTATTTTTTCACAAAAAAATGTGTGTAAACCATTGGATAAACAGAATTCTCAATTTGTGTGATTAGCACACTCATTGAGAATTGTCATCATTTGTCTCTAGTTGCATAAGTACAAAGTTGCAAATAATGAGCAGGATTCTTATAAAATGCAATATTTTGTAATTATATTCCTGTGCAATTTTTTTATTTTTTTTGTACCATACAATAATTCTTCATATATTTTTAGTAAATTTTACCATAATATTGTTTAAATGGTTAAAGGACAGGAAATATATTCTTGAAGTATTTTAAATAAAACATTATTCTTGAAATAATTTAAATAAAACATTATTAGAATCCTTAATATTCTTTCTGTACATGCATATATATATATATATGCTTATATAAGAACCCTGGAAATTTACAAGGAATAAATCAGAATCTTTGTCCCCCTCTCCCCCTATCAAATGTTAATTTTATAATTTAAATTAAAAAAAATTTCATGTAAAATCATATTAATTTTTCAGAAGTCTTTTAAACAATGTTAGCCTTGACATTAAATTAAATTATATAAGAATTTTATTTCCCAACATAACCTATTTTAGATAAAATAAAACTTTTGCACAGGTGCTTTGAATTTGGCATCACTCTTGGCTGCTCTAGTGCATAAAATACACTATAATACACCAGATACAAAGGGTGTATGTGTAATTTCTACTTCGTTTGAAATAAGTTATTTTGTGTTCAAATTTAAATATTTTAAATCATCAATCTTGATAATAATATTGTAAAAGTTTGTTTCCTTTTATATAATATCCAATGTTATTTTTCCTAAGTGCTTTGTTGGATCAATGGGCTGAGAATCAGAATTCCTAGTATATCAATAACTCCATAGCAACAAAAGGAAACTTACAAGCTAATCTCAAATAACTAATCATAAATACATCGACCACTTAATTGTCCAATAAAAATAAATAAAAATATCATTTTGTAATATTAATTCCTTTTTTAACAGCTTCAGCTACAGGGGAAAGACATTGAAATTACAACAGTTTATAGCAAAAAAAGCTGATGCACTTTACAACAAGTCTAATTTGGAAAAAAGTTATGAGCCAATCAAGCAGCTTGGTGACGAGGGTACATATATACATATTTATAAAAATCTAGATAACCATGTAATTAGAAATGGAAATGTTAAAGCATTAACGAAAAGAATATATTAATTAGTTAATTAAATAATATTCAGTGAAATTCAAATTAAGTGTTTCAGTAATTTATAAATTAACGTTTTCTTAATTTAACATTTTTACATAAATTATTTTAAATACTTGTAAAGATATGATATATATATATATATGTGTGTGTGTGTGTTTGTGAAATATACATTTTAAGATTGTACAAAGATACATAGAGCATATTTTGAGGATAGCGTGCAATTTTGGGGATGTCTTCAAAATAATTGTACAGTAAACAGACATTTTGAGGATGCACCATGTTGATAGGCCCCTGGTCCCAAAGTCATTAGTTAAATATTTGAAGAATTCCATTTTTATGGAAAATTTGGCAGGAGAGCTATAACCCTGCACCAAATATTATTTCAAAGTATACTACACATATCTTTTCAGATCCTCAAAATATGTTTCACATTCATATATATAGTACAATCCGTGCATTTGAGATCTCGTCCTATTTCTCGCTATCTCGATAATTCACTGAAGATTTCAAATTTAAGAGGGTAATTCAAAATTTGGCAAATCAAAAATCTTAGGGTGCTGTAGACACCCCACCATAAATTTTTTAAAATCTAACTAAACTTGCCATCCGGGCCCCAGGGCCGTGATGGAAAAAAGAATCCACAAATGCAACGTTACATCGTGGTGCATTTGAGGACCGTCCTCAAATGCACACTTGTCCCTGAAAGCGGCACTTTATTGGAAAAAGTGTCCTCAAAAGCTACTTTAGTATCATTTATAACATTGTAGTGCTTCCACTGAAATTTGAAAAGAAAATTTGTTTGTCTACACCTTGGTTATATTTTCTCATACTTTTACACGTTATCTGATACATGGTTAACTAGGAACTTTTATAATTACAATCATTTAGATAACGTTTTGTAAGTTGCCAACAAATGTCTATTTCTTTTTTGCAGAATATTATGCAACTATGCCAGGTCTTGATTCCTTTGTCACAATGGAAAAGTCACAACGAATTCGTAACTTTCTTGAGGTAATAATTGTATACACGAGAAAGATAATAAAAATTAAGGGCTTGGTCATTTCCTTCGTACATATCGTTTTCAATTAATTTGGGTTTCAGTTTAATGTTTGTATAATTGTTTCAGGTGAATCAGATAAGTTATCAATATTTAACGTTTGCAAAAATATCCCTAGAAACAAATAACAATAAAATAATAACGTGAAACATTTTATTCATAATGATAATATAAATTGAGAACAGATTAATGTTGCTTTGTTATTAAGACCAGAGTTTGGTTGACAATTTGCTGCCTATGAGTTTGATTTTTTTACTGAGTTATAAGCGCAAAAATAACTGGTTGTACATCTCAAGTATAACGGCGAATTTGAAAATGCCATTCGTTTTCCAGAGTTTGGTTGTTGGCGACGTTATATTTGCTCAGGTAATGGGTAAAAGTGCCGCGGGACTTCTCCTTAAAGTTCTGTGTAACTGCAGTGACTGTCCCAGAGTTGTAACTGAACTTGGAGTCAAGGTACACATCATTTGTTCTTAAAATAATAATAATAATAATAACAACAACGTGACTTGATCCGTATCTGTGTCACATCGTCTAATGATCGAAGTTCTGGGTGATTGTTTGTTTAGTTCTGTCATAGTTACGGATAAGGTCCATGCGAATGTTGTCTAGTCGTGATCATTATTTATGAAGTTTGCGGGAAGAATTGAAAAGTATATTACAGATGAGATATTGTTTGTAGGTTCTAATTTTGAATACAGCAACGGTACCAGCTGTTGACAAGAAAGGTGTTTTGCGCGGTTACATGGCCAATGATTTGGTCTGCGTCGTTGTCAGTGAAGTAAACGTTGAGTCCGAGCGAGTTGTCGCCGTAATGAACGCTCAGCCCAGAGAAGGGCAAGCACCGCACCCACCTATGGGTCTTATACATACGGAAGATCTACCTGAAGCATATAAGTAAGTTGCACCAGGCCCGGATAAGTATGCTCCATCTCGCGCGCAAAAGACCTCACACTATCATTTCATTAACGATTCGACACTCGGATTTTTATTTTCCTTTTTCTAATTTTCCGCTTTTACCGGACCACGTCATCTATCGATCAGTATTTACTTTTTCTTTCGTTCTTACAACATTTTCCTTTAGACAATCTCATAGCTTTTATGCTATTGTATTTATCATTTGGTATTTTACAGTCTACAGAACTGGTAATATTTGAATACAGTTATAAAATGTTACAAGTTGCTTTTATTTTAAATTAAGTCATGGATGCTCCCTTAATATAAATAATAATAATGATCGTGATATGCGATACAAATGATTAGCAAAATTGTATGAAATTGACGTGTACGAGAACGATTGTTTCATAACTGTATCCTAATATTAGTTGAGTAAAAAAGTGTGCGATCAATACGCCATCTGATGTTTATTTTGGGTACTGTTCTGTTTTTGAATTACTTTTTGAATGGTGTTTGTATTTGCTGCACTCATTTTTAGTTCTGTTTGGTAATTTTGGAAAGCTTGGAATGGGTTTCATGATGATAACATGGTGGCGATTAATCTCAGCACCAGGTGGCGTAATTTTATTTTCAAAAATTGTATTTACATTAAAATTGATGATATTAAATTATTACAGTAGATTTCGAGGAATGTGATAAAAGTTGTTTTGGTTTTTACAATTTGACAATACATTGGTCTTAAAATTATTCCGAATTAAAATCATTTCAAAATAGAATGTTAAAATTATCCTTTTATAATAAGAATGTATTTAACAGTCGCCTTCATATTATTGTTTGAAAATACAATTACTAAATGAAATAAGGCTATCAAATTATAGTTATTTATCACATTTCTTATTTTATCACCTTTAAAAAGTAAAGCATGTTTTTTTTATATGTACAAACGAAAATAGATAAAAACGCCAGTTCTGTTGTTTATTATCAGCACTTAATTCAGTAACCCATTCACTGCGAAAAAAGTTGAATACTAACCAACAAGAGCAAAGTGTTTATAGATTTGCAAAGTTTCGAGTTTTACATTTAGTAGTTAGTTTATTAGTCGATGTCAGCAAATTGGTTGCCAATTTGTCAAATTCTAATTGTACAGCACAGAGTAATGAAGGCAAGAAAAATAGGGGGAAATAAAAGAAACGAAATGGGGGTGGTTATTGAAAGCGTGTTTGAAAAATAATATACAGTTGTGCATAAAAGCCTGATCAAGAAATGGTGTATATGTGAGAAAGTAATGTATATTTGTAAACAAGACAGGGCAAAAATGACATTCGATACTAACATAAAGCAAAAGGTAAATTGGCAATGATTCCTCTGACACATTTTTATGAATTTAGGTGCCAGACACACTGTAAAAATTGTGATATTATGATGATGAATTTAAAATACTATACAAATGATTGAAACATTGGCTTGAGACGTGGCTGTGTTTTGGCTATGTCGATGTCGTATCTACGTTTGTGAAATATATTATTATCAAAGCACCGCTCTAAGACAAATGACTTTTGTCGCACGTCTTTCGAGACTTGAGATTGATATTTCCAAATATGAGACGTTGAGCTTTGGGTGTTCGAATTGGGTGTGGCAGACGGTAGGTATAACAATATGTTAGGTTGTTTGGTCTCTGAATTTAACATCTTTTTATTGGATAAAAAAAGGACATAATTTAAGAAAGTCGCTACTTGGAGATGTTCTTTGACAAAAATATATTTGAGAATTACCTCTTTGAATGTAATTTCCTTTGTTTAAGTTTTTAACTTTTAATATTTTTCTTTGGCTCTAAAATATATTTTAATTGGCTGTATTTTCTTTTTTCTTTTTTTTTTAAAGTTTATTTTTGGTAAACCAATGAGATATTTAACTTATAAAATAATTCTGATTTATTCTCGTCATTGTTAAATTAAAAAATATAAATTGAATATTCATCTAATATTACGCAAAAATTGTTATATATTTAAACTTGAAATTCCTAATACAAAATTAAGTCAATTGCTAAACTCACATTTTATTGGCCGCAAATTTAATAATATTTTTGTTGTTCCACAGAAACTCCAAAAAAACTTCTTTCTTAAACAAAAAAAAATTGATACTTTTATAAATGTAACGTAAGAAGGTAATTTACAATACAGTAAATGGAAAAAGAGACCCAGTAACCCAAGACTATTATACTTCCTTCCCGTTTATTACTATAAGCCGCGGGAGAAACGTGGCTTCCTTTAATATTAATGTATCATTTAAACTTACAGCTCGTGTGCGTAACGAACAAAAACGATAAATATGTGATGTCGTACAAATTGACAATGCAAAAATGCGAAACAGGCGAGCATCTAAATAAATTTTTGTTGGTCCTCATTGGAAGGTATTAATACGTGGCTCAATATACCGAAAGTCATAGGGCTATGCAATTAATGTTTCTCGCACCAAATACGAATGAAAAATATAATCTAGATTACAAAAATAGAATAAAAAAAATGCAAACAATGTTACAATAGTAATTGATAAAAGTTATTTTTAATACACTACCAAACCACCATCCGATGATAGGCCGTGTGCTTTTGTGTTCAGAAATACCTGTGATTACAAAATGCGATATGATACAAAATAGACAAAAATATACATCTTAGCGGTTTTACAAAGGTGAGAGAAGTGTTTAAAGTATCAACATTACAAAATGAAATGAAAAAAAAAGTTAAGACTTTTAAAACGTATTAATGAAAATACTTGTATATTATTATTAATAAATAATAATTTGCCGACCTTCTCTACCGCGCCCCCTTACATTGGAACACGGCTACTCGTTAACATTACAAACAGTGATTCACATCACTGCAGTGTGTGCGTTGTTTTTTGGACAGAATGATAGATGGCGTCGTCTATCCCCTGAAGTGAACAAAAGCAAGATATAAAAAGTGTCAACAAAGTTAGAGGATTCCGTCACTTTGGTCCCAATATTTTGGGTGACTGTCCCAAGGCTCATTGGTAGACAAAGTTTAATACTAAGGGCGTTCGTCGATGTTATGAATCTCAAGTTTGAACGTTAACGCTGTAGCCGTGGTTCGGTAAAAATCGGTTACTCGGATATGGAATGAAAAAAAGAAAAAAACGGGTCGCCAGAGTGTTGCCAAATTTAATAATTAACATTCATTGTCTTCTCGTATGATGTAGGAAAGCAATGGACAACAAAGGGCAAAGTTATGAAACAATCATGGAAAATAGCACTGGATTCAATAATCCCAACAACATTAAATATCTCGCTGATTTGATGGGTCTTGGGCAAGAGAATTATTCAAACATGGTTGGACTTAGGTAAGATTGTTTTGCCCCTCTTGCTTGCCGTTTGTTCTTCTTTTATTTTGTCAATTGTTCTAGGGATTTTTCTTGAAGGATTCGTTTCAGGAATGATAATGTAGAAATACAATTTATTAATACAATTGATTGGGTGAATGGGGAGTTTGGGCCATCATTTATTAAAAAAAATAGAAAAAATAAGCACAGTTTTATAGTAATTATCAGAAACTTATTAAGGTATGTTTTTACGAATTTTATTTCACGCTTCTACTACCAGTTGAGATAAACGTGCTAATTGAATGATGAAATTTAAAAACCGAAGACATATTACTTAATGTTTCCTTTCTGTAATGTCATTAGATTTTACTGAGGTAAGTATTCAACGAATGCAAATATTTTGAACAGATTTTGGCCCGAATTCCCTATTTGGGAATAAGACTAGGATATCTGCCAATAATAAAGATTTGCTAACAAGAATTACAAATTTTCCTCCGTTTCTACAAGAAATTTTTTACAGGCATATTAAAAGGACAGATTTAATTTATATAAACTTGCGTTGATTTTGTAATGGATTATAAATGTAAAAAAGCATAGACAAATAATAAGTTTGAAACAAAAACATTGGTAAACGGTAATAACTTTAAAACCAAACTTGTATGACTGTTACTTCAGAGAGAGATTTCCACAAAACGAATACGCAACCGAATTACGACAAACGCAGGCTAGCAAGTGGGCCTTCCGAAGCGTTGCTGAGGGAATTGAACATTTCAAAGCAGGCAGACACTCGGAAGCATTTCAGTGTTTGAATAAGGCGCTTACTGTAGATCCGCGCAATGTAGAAGGATTGGTTGCACGAGGAGCTTTGTACGTATTCAATTTTATTACTCAATTTATATGCATTTAATAAACTATACACGTATTTGTCATATACTTCACTGTCTATCAACGTGTAATAATAATAAATTATGTAAAGTACTGAAGCAAAACAATGAAAAATAGAACAGTTTATTTCTCTATGTATTAGGAATGTAAAATTTCAAGAATGGAAAACAGTTCTAGCATAAAATGATAACAATACGTGTCATACATTAAACGGGCGAGATCAATTTTTTAAATAAATTATCAAATAATTGAAAGAGTTATATACACATTTGTGTATTGAAAAAAATTGTTTATTCAAACTTAACCGACTCCCCACATTATATTCTTAAGAAACAATACCTATTGTGCCACAAAGACTATAATCTTTTAACATCTTTTGTTCTTCAGGTATGCAAACTCGGGTAACTTCAAAAAGGCTATCGACGATTTTGAGACGGCTCTGAAATTGAATCAGACACACGCCAACGCCCGGAAGTACATGGCAGAAACACTGTTGGCTTTGGGACGCAGTTACGAGGATGAGAAAAAGTTTGACGACGCATTGAAGGCTTACGAGCAGTGCTTATCTATCGCACCTTATCACGAGGAAGCTCGACATTCAATTGAATTTATTAAAACCAAACTAATGAATACATCCGGTGGAAATTCAACTACCATTAATCCTATCGAGACGTTTAAAACATTCGCGGAAAGTGATAATGCCACTAGTGACGCGAAGAAAGACAAAAAGAAGCGCAAGAAGGAGCGAAAGTCGCGTTCAAAGAAGCGCCAGCGTTGGAGCTCAAGTTCGAGCTCGAGTTCGAGCGGTTCTTCGAGCTCCTCAAGTTCTGAATCGAGTAGCTCCTCGTCATCGGGCAGCTCGCGGTCAGCATCCCGATCGCCAAGTAGCCGAAAAAGGAAACACAAGAAAGATCATCGTGGTTCCTTGTCTCCTTTGAGTAAGCGGATGGCTCAATATAATAATCCACCAGCTGCTGCAACGTCGCACGAGGTTATACCGGCTGCGCCATACACTGCTGGAAAAATGGATGATCACGAGATGAAAGTTCTTAAGTTCTTAGAACAAACTAAAGATGATTCCGATTATGAGGGCAAGGTAAGAATGTTTAAATTATATATAAGAATGTATAAATACTGACAAATTTGTAGATTACAGATAGGGTTGCAATGATTTAAATCAAGTGATTTATGTAAAACTGTAATTAAAATTAAATGCTTTGTAAGATTAATGTATATTTAATCGAATTTATAATTATTAAGTTCAAATGAATTACGTATTTAAATTAAAATGTTGACATTTCTTAAATATTCTGAATTAAACAAACGTATTGTTGCATTTTGGCAAAATATGTCAGAATGTTGTAAATTTGTTGCACTGTCCCTGATAATCAATATGGTGCCAGGCAGGTATCGAGGTTTGAATGTATTTGAATTGTAATTCAGTTGCAGTTTTCTATGATAGATAATAATTATTGAATATTAATATTATTTTCATAATCAAAATTAATAATTTTAGGTTCGAAAGTTCTTGGCTGAGGCTGACAGATGGAAACGTGAGAAAGAAAAGAAACACTCAGGAAGTGAAAAGACTAAAAAGAAGAAGAAAAAGGATAAAAAGGTGAAGGAAAAAGAGAAGGAAGAGAAGAAAAGCCGTAAGAAGAAGAAGAAAGAGGAGCGCAAGAAGCGTAAAAATAAGGATAAGTCTGAGCGTGATTTTGAAACTCTAAAGACATCATCTTTGCCAGATCTCGAAGAGATTGAGTCGAAATTAAATGCTTACTATGCAAAAGTTGAACAGAAAACAGCAGTTCTTCGAAGGTAACAATCATTTTCTGTTGAAATATTTGTCTCGTTTATAAGAAGGTCTTTTTTATATTGAATTAATTTTTTATTATTTCCTTTATTTCGTTAATCCAAATTATTTATTAATTTTTTTCCCCTATAGAAATTCCATTCATTTCCTTGAATAGTTAATCCTTCGTCAATGGAATGGTTTCTATTATCTTCGCGAGATTTATTCATTCTTCATTTATTCACTTAATTTTCTAAATTAGTGATGGATCTCTGATTTTCTTAAAACTGGAAACTGGATAGCAAGTGCTTGGCTTTAGAAGCGTTTATAATTCTTTCCTTATTTTTTCACATTCAATAGGTATGTTGATCAGTATAATGACATGCCTTCCCCTCTTAGTAACGCGGAAAAACTCGCAGAGGGCACGAGCAGGGATGTTGAATTCCGGAGGGAGAGGGATGATATGCCGAAGGCTTATCACGAACGTGAACGTCGTGAACCAATGACAGCACAACAACGCAAAGGTTTGTATACCCATTTTTTTCCAACATTTGTATTATTAAGTCATGCATAATTTAATTTAAATTAACTTCATATTAATACTGGTAAATATAAAAAAAAATCCCATCAATAATGGTTATTTAATTGCAAACGAAACTCTTCATAATTTTATTTTATAGAAATTCAAAGAAAACCAATAAACGACATGTTTGAGCAAGAATCTCATTTGATTCATCCAGAAATGAAGGTTCCATCATTGGATACCGCTGCATTGAACGCTAAGTGGAGACTCGCCAGGTAATTTGAAAAGATATTTTTTGGAGTCTGAAAATAATGTAAACGATAGCACTAAGTTTGTGAATTGAAAAAGCTTTTAAAGATATTTTCAACATTTTTCTCGGTTTCTAGACGTTATAAACTTGCATGGCTAAAGTAGATTCATTAAAAAGAAAGGAAAACTTGCGTATTTGTATACAGGATTTGAAGTTTTCAACTTTGAGATACATTTGCGAGAAGATTTTTACTGTTTTTAGATGGTAATACACGTTAATTAAGGCTATTTTCACGTTTACAGTCAGAAGTTAAGACGTTCATGAAAAACTTATCATTTACAGTGTTTTATGTTTTTTAATAACTATATATATATATATATATATATATATATATATATATATATATACATACATATATCTATCTATCAGTTC
>JABFPN010005289.1:0-13443 GCA_022817305.1 Leptoteleia sp. ZL-2020 | reverse complement strand
TTGTAGGTGTGCACGGACGTAATCTGACATGTAATCGTAATTTCAATTTGAGCATCATGAAGAGGAAAGTTTTCTCAACAAAATGAAAAAAAATTTCATCCCGTTACGTTAATTTTTAAGGAAGATACGTTAAATTTAAAATGGGTCTGCAAATGGTGTCGGTTTTGGGTATTGTACCGCCAACATTAGCGTTAACCAATGTGCATCACGAGGAGGTTGTTGGTCGGAATTTGCACATCATTTGGCCCTGATCGGCCAAAATTTTGGCCAAAATCGGCCCATTTTAGGGCCAAATGACGTGCAAAATCCGACCAACAACCTCCAAGTGGTGCACATTGGTTGACGCTAATGTCGGTACAATACCAAAAACAGACTTAATTATCTTCCTTAAAAATTAACGTAACGGGATGAAATTTTTTTTCATTTTGTTGAGAAAACTTTCCTCTTCATGATGCTCAAATTGAAATTACGATTACATGTCAGATTACGTCCGTGCACACCTACAAACTTTGAAAATTTTCTGTAAAAAACATGTTTTTCATTTTCAGTGGCATGGAGTAGGGCAAAGAGGGGGATTTAAAATTTGTGAAATGCACCTTAAAGAGAAAGCTCCAACCTTCAAAATGAAGAAAAAAAAAGTAAATCGGATGAAAATTAACGAAGTTATTGCAGTTTGAAAATTGTTAATTTTTCATCGGCGCAAAGTGGCCTTTTTTTTTTGCTTAGTGTACATGCATCTAAATTTATTGTTTGTTACCTCCGAATTAATATCTACTATGAGTTTCGTTAGTTTGATTATTAAATCAGTTTTCGTTTGTTACTAGTTGCTGGTTATTAAAAAACGTTTCGATTTGTTTAGGTATACAAATTCATGTTTAATCAGTTCAAGTACTTTCTGCATTTACTCGGTACATTTTGAATTGACTTTAAATTAAAATATTTCACTAATCACATCCGGGACCTATACTTTGGTTAAAGGTATCAAATTCAAAGAATATTATATTTCAATTTTAGCTTCTGTGCTATTCATAAATTTACACATTAAACACCCCCCCCCCCTCCCACCAGATGTCAGTCATTAACATGTTCAGCAAATGGAATTCTGTTAACAGCATAAATGATATTACTCATAATTTGCCAGAAACTGTGTAGGGAGCAGCACAAGCTTATCCTTCTCTTGCCTATATCAATCTTAGTAAATCGTGAAAAATATTTCAAAAAAACAATAATATGAGTTTCACCGCTTGGACTTTAAAGGGCCTATATGATCTACCAAAAAAAAAAAAAAAATAAATAAAAACCCATCGAAAAAAAATGATTAAAATAGTAATATTAAAATTTATTCAAGCAAGTAGTGTTCTTTCTACCGAGAAAAATATAATGGAATAAAGTCCCAGTTAAAAAAATGTAGCTGGGATCCTACATAGGCATTTGGCACCGGAAATCAGCTAGTTTCTTAGGTAGATTCCTAGGTAGTTATAGGATCTTATCTAGTTTTCTAGCTGGAATCCTAGATCGGAAATTATACTGAGAGAAAATTCTAGTGTTCGTGATTAGTGTACTATAGTTACTTTTCGTGAATACTATAGCCATTAGTAATATTTACTAGAGTCTTTATAGTATCTGTAACTATAGTTTATAATAGATTAAACTTGATTACATAATTGAAATAACTATAGTAGCTAGTTATTTCAACTATAACGCTATGATAAAAATACACTTATTAACAACCATATTACCCTGGTGAAAACAGACGGTTAAAATATGTCAAATATCGTTAATAAAAAAATATCGTACAATGTTAATTGCCTATAATCCACGGTTTAAATTTGAGTTTTCACATCATAAAATAAAAACATTATTTGACTTAAAAATAACATAACTGAATGTATGAGATACCTACACTTAGAGATGGTGTCGATGTAAACTTCTTTGTTTTATAAAAGAGGGAATGATCACTACGTGAAAATAACCGTTTGAATTCTCCATGTGAACTTCAACAAACTAGCATAAAGTGTATGCAGCAACGAACACAATTGAGGTTATGGCCGCACGCAAATACAAAACAAAAGTGCGCGGAATGATCGCGGAATCAACTACAGTATTCAGTTGTAAGAACTAAAATTCTCTAGTATTCACAAAAAATAACCATAGATCTTAGTTAACCAAACTACTTTGTCATTTAAGTATTGAGAACTAGAACTCTGGTTATATTAACGCAATTCCTGGTTATTACATCCGCTGAAACTTTAACTATAGCATGTTTAGTAATAATAACTTTGGCTGTTTTCTCTCAGTGTAGTTGATGTCTGATCCTAAATTCCGACTTAGGACCCTAGCTAGGAAACTAGGTGAGATCCTATAACTACCTAGGCACCTACCTAGGAAACTAGCTGATTTCCGGTGCCAAATTTCTATGTAGGATACTAGATAGATTTTTTTAACAAGGGTACGATTTTTGTCAGTAAACCGAATGCATAAGGCATTTCTCGTGTTTTGTTTTAACATTGTGAGGCATTTTACCAACAGTGATAGGATTTATTTTGCGCTGACGCTTATAATCATTGAAAACAATTATTTCACATTCTGTAATGCACAATTAAACTTTAAGGTGATGTTTAAGGCCTGCTGTCACGGAGTTAGTGTATTTTGAAATCAAAATATAATTAATTTATATTTTACGATATACGGAGCAGAGGCCATTCTGCGGACAAGGGAGTAAAATTTACTTCGCAAAAATATATGCACCGATGGATATTCACAAAGAATAGTGATTTCTACTGCTTCCTTTCGAGCAGACGACAAAAAATTGTAGAAATCACTATTCTTTGAGAATATTCACCAGTGCACATATTTTTTGAACCAAATCACACTCCTGTGTCCACAGAATGGCGCTCTGGTCTGTATATCATAAAATATTAAATAATTAAATTTTGATTATAAAAGGCACTAACTCCGTGACAGCAAACCTTAAACATCACCTTAAATGCCTAAAGAAGGCTATGTAGTTGAGTTGTCAACATTCTATACATTAGAACGACTGCAATTTGAATTCATTTCGGAAAATAACTTTACATGTATAAATAAAATGGATATATTTTTTAAATTTCATTTCAGTTGCCCTATCAGTGATAGTAATTTTTAGAATAACTGCCTTATGTATTCAAATTATAAATATCTGCTAAGATAGAAATATGTTACAATAATTGTATATATTCCGAGTATATTTCTCTCAGTGTAAATAAGTGTAACACATTTTTGTTTTGAACCTAATATACTTACAGAACATAACCTAAAATGCGAGTCGCAGTAACATCTTGCGGTATCATTTCATTGAATTGTCGGATATTTATCGTAATTCTGTGGATCTCTTTTAAATTTGAGGAATGCACTGTCAATGTTATCCTTAAAAGTGATAAAATTAAATTAAAAAAAGGGGCAACTTTTAAACTAACAATATAACTTATACGACTAGTAGTACTTACTTATTTTTGTCAATATTCAAAACGTTTGCGTAACCTATTCTTTCAATTTGTAACACGATATCAAAAGATGTTTTTACTTTTTTTGTAACTAAATCCAATAACGAGACAACATGTTCATAACGTGCATAAGATCGCAATAATTCACGAGTATTTATTGCTTTCAGAATGAGATCATGAGCAATCCATAAAAGCTTGTCCTCACAATTATCTGTAATTGAAATTCATTATTGTTTATATTTTTATTTATTTATTTGCAAAAGAGAATATCCAGCGAATTTCTCCAATAAAAAGATAATTTACATAAAGTACCCTAGTAAAAATCAAACATATATGGTCATATATGGATTAAGAAAAAACATATATGTTCATATATGTTCATATCATATAGGATAAAGAAAAAATTTTTTTTCGTAATCCATATATGAACATATATGTTTTTTCATAATCCATATATGAACATATATGTTTTTCTTAATCCATATATGACCATATATGTTTTTTCTTCATCCATATATGACCATATATGTTTTTTCTTAATCCATATATGACCATATATGTTTGATTTTTACTAGGTTAGCTTTAAATTAATTTGGTGCATCAATGTCAAAACATTGATTATTATGAATTAAATTGCAGAACTCACAGATTAATTTGGTTTACAAGTGACTTATAAGTGACTTGAAATACAATTTCAATTTATGATATTTGTAATGATTAATACCTGGAAGTAAGGATACGATATGCATAATTGAAATATCAGTCGCACTTCGTTCATCCCATTCTTTCCAACGCAAGGCAAATACCAGTGACTTGGACAAAAAAGTAACAATCATTTTTTCAGTTGTCAATTCACGAAGTTGCCAAATACAGTCATCACTGAAAAGTTATTATAATATGTCAAACAACGAAACACCTTTCTTACATATAAATCAGATTATTATTTTCATAATAATGCAGTTTTTAATGACACGCACATTAATTGAGTCCAAACGTAATGCATTTGTAAGCAAGGTTAATACCGAGGTGCGATCTTTGCAATCTTTTCTGTAAATAAAAAAATATTATATATAATTACTTATCCGATTCTGAGGTGCGATCCAATAATAAAAAATGAAACAGTACTATTTTATTTACATTTACATCCTTCAAATCAATAAGTTAAATAGGATACTTATATCATACACATTTTACCATTGTTAACATATCAATCTCCTCATTTTTGTATTTATCAACTTTTTCTTCTTCTCAAATTCTTCTTCCCTCCTGGAGGGGGGATGATTGAAACTGGTTAAAAACGGAGTAGGTCGTGGGTGCGGGCAAGCTAACTAAACTAACCAACGGGAGAGTGGTTAGTTTAGTTAGCTTGCCCGCACCCAAATTTTGATTGCCCTGAAATGTTGATTTCAATTTTTCTATGTAAAAGTAAATAAATATACCTGTATCGCACCTCGGTATTTTGATAATAAGCTAAGAATAGAACAAAATGAATGCATTGAATGCATATCGGATGTTTCAAAATAAATATTTTAACCGGCGTAATAATGGTGTAGTCGCGGAGGTGTCTGCTTGGTGAGCGTCGGGACGAGAGTTCGATTTCTCACCTAGCGGCGTTCTTCCGCCACCTCACAATTGCAACCGGCCAGGTGGGGGGTGTTCAAGAAGCCGCGGCTTGGGTCACGTGATACTTGGCCAGCGTAACATAAGACCGCGGAATAAGAACACCCCAGACACCGAGGGCTTTCCGAGTTGGGTTTTCTCCCATATGGTTTCCCCGCCTCACAGACTTAGGCCTGGGCGAATGCAGAAATACACTTGAGAAAGGAAAGAGAAAGAAAGAAAAAAGATATAGGAAAAAAGGAAAAGGCAAAAGTTGAGACCCACATATGGAGGTTGAACTCCCCCACTGAAGCTTCGGGCCAATACGCTGTGAACGTAACGGGTAATAAAAAATATATACACACTCGACGCTCCCATTTTCAGCGAGATCGAGACCGGAAACGCTTCCATTTTCAGCGGGCGCAATTGCGCACGTGTTTAGCGCATGTATATTTTCATTGGTTATTTCTATTCGGTTGTTTCCGTTGTAACCTGCCTTAAACTGTATACAATTATTAATGAATTAAGCAAGTTTAAATTTCCCGCCATCGATATTTAGTTATTAATGGTTAAACAGCGAACCGGATATAGGAACATTTCCGCTGAAAATGGGGAAGAAATTTCGCTGAAAATGGGAGCACGTTGAAAATGGGAAGGCTGAAAATGGGAGCGTCGAGTGTATATATATTTTAAGATGGATCGCAGCTCGGTATTAACCGTTTCTAACGGCTAAATTATTTGTTTTATTACAATAAACAATAAATAATTAATTAATCTGGTTTAATTTCTCCAACATTTTTTGTATATGAAAACTTTTAATTGAAATGTGAATATGTACTATAAAACTGACTATAAATTGACAAAATTTTCATAAAAAATAAAAATTCAATAAATAATATTATTTCAATTAAAAAAAAAAAACAAAACAGAATTATTGTCAAGCTGAATTAAAAATAATATTAAAGATCAAAATCTATGAAATTTTCAACAAATGTACAATAATTGTTTATCCACGTTACTCAAAATAATATTATGTGACAAAATAAAATGTAATACAAATAAGCAAAACAATAATTAATGAACCAAAAATTGTATACCTACCGTTTACTCTGTTTTTCAACCTGATTTTTCATTTGTTCAAACGTGTATGGTACATCTTCTTCCTCCTGAACATCCATTTTATGTGATTCATTTATTGCACGTTTTTCCTCATTTTCCTCATTACAAGTTTCTTGTTCAGCAGTATATACTTTAGCCTTTATACAAATATCAACTTTTTTCAGTAGCTTCCTATGTTTTACTAATGCACTTTTAAGCTCTCTCTTATTTGTTTCATATTTTTCCAATAATTGCTTTGTAATTTCAGAATAATTCTTACTATGTTGTACAACCATCGAAGAATTCCACTCATCTTCAAATAAACTTTCAGGTGAAAAGGTTTTCGTTGGTATTTGCTGCATTGTATTTGTTAGTTTTGTTACTTTTTGCAAAATGGATGAGTGCTGTTCCGAGTAATGTTCACGAAGTGAACAATGTTCTTCGGGTGCAAGGGTTTCCAACGACACTGGCTGACTCTTATTTGTTACATCAACGCTTAAGAAATATTCATCCTGAGAAAGGACATCTTGCATTAAAGATGGCGGCTCTATGTCATCGATGAGTTGACTTGAACCAGAAGTTGAGACAAATGCTTTCCTTTTAAACTTATCCATTGAACTTTCCTTGTTAGACAACAAATCTTGATTATCTTCCGCTAGGTGATATAAATCTGATAGTTTACTTGTACTTCCGTTACTTTCCGTTGAAACAACCAACATCGAGGACTTATTGACAGCATTATTACTTTTATTAGTTTGTAAACATATCGATTCGTCTCGATCACCAAATTGATTTGAATTTGAAGTAGCACCCGCACTCGATGCATCTTCCATAAGCAATTTAACTTTACATTTAGGCATCGTTTGATTTGTTTCGTTTAAAAATCTGTTCTCTTTATTACTGTCCCCTTCTTCCATTTCATTGTTACTCTCATCTTCATAAAAATTGCGCTCGACACTTTGCATCTGCATTGCACTTTGACCACGCGTAGACATACTTTTAATAATACTCTGCTGTGAATTTAAATTCAATTCAGTATGCATTGCAATAGACTGTTGTCCAAATTTCAAAGAATGTTGAATATCCTCACAGTCGTCTACAAATCTTTCCTCCCGACACTCTTCTTTACCGGAATTACCCAATTTACAGCGATCTGACACATATTCCGTTAGACTCATGTCTACGTTGCAAATATCGTTTCCATTCGTGCGATTCGTTAGATCTCGACTTTGAGTGATAAGAGTGGAAAAGGATATTGACTTTTCCCTTGCCCCGAGCTCGTGCTTTTCAGATAACGCCGGCCTATCACTGCCACTGTCCATGACTTGAGTATTACAGAAGTTTACCCCTGAAATGTCGGAGGTTATCTCCTCGCCATCTTCATTGAAGCCATGATTATTAAATGATGAAGTGTGACTTTTTTTACCGGTCTGATCGTCGTGATCCAAGACACATACACCAGTAACCGCTGTCGTTATATTCATATTTTCGTGACTAAAATGATCTACATTGAAGTCATCACTTTTTACCGATAAAGTACGATCTCGTTTGTCGTCTGAATTTCCTGCATTATTAAAAAATCGTGCTCCAGTAATGGCCGAAGTTAACTCAATATCGTCGACATTTAAATTTGTTTCGTTCTTAGAATTATTTTTAAGATGCGTGTCATTCCTTTTGCTCTCTTTACTTTCTACCGGTTCTTTTCCATGCGTGCTTTTAAAAGCACAATTTTGAATAACATTTGTTAGTTCCATGCTGAAATTTCGATTATCCTCGACATTTGACAAAACACATGTTGATACTACATTCAAATCTTGACTTTGTTTAACATTTGGCGAAATAACACTGGTCATTTCCATGCTTAAACTTGGAAGCCGTTTGATACTTGACGAAATAACATCTGTCATTTCCATATTTAAGTCTTGTAATTTTGTAGCATTTAACGAAACGTTTGTTACTTCCGGACCCAAGTTGTGAAATTTGGTAACACTTGATGAAACGACATTTGTTATTTCCTTGGTCGAGACACGAGAGTTTTTAACTTTCAATGATAAAACGCTCGTCATTTCCATTTCTTCCTCGGACATTTGTTTATCTGAGCCATGCGGTAATTCTAGCAAATTTATGGCTCCATTTTCCACAATATTGTCTTTTTTGGTTGTCATTCTTGAATTACAAGTAGTTAGTTCCATTGAAATGTCAGTATTATCCACATGATCATTTTTACGTTCGACACAGACTGATATTTTTTCCAAATTATCTACGTTAAAATTAGACTTCGATTCTTCGACAATTTCGAGGCGTAACTTTTTATTTGAAAAGTCATCATCATTTTCGGAAACCCTTTTCAAGGAGGCAATTTCTGATATGACTGACGTCAATTCCATACTGTCATTGTCACATACGGTGCTCGAGAACGGCTCTTTGAAAGTGTGAGTACACGTTTTGTTTTCATCATTTAACCCTAGCAAGTAGACTTTACTCTTATCTTGATGTATATTCTCCGCACTGTCTTCACTCTCTTCGTATGAACTATTTAAAGCCCGGTGTTGATCGAACTTTCTGTGGATGAAATTAAAAATATTTATTTCCCTCTCGTTAACATTTTTTTCATATAGCAAATTTACATTAAATTTTCGACATAATAAATTTACAATAAATTTTCGTCATAGTCAATTTACAATAAATTAGTTAATTCTAGCAATGGTGAAAAAATGAAAAGATTATACTCTTCATTAAATGATGCTATGTTTGTTAATAGTATATTACTCAACGAGGAAAAAGAAAGGTAACCCTTCGCCTTTGGCTTGGATTACCAACTTAAAACCACTTTAATTAGAGTTGAGTACGATATCTTATTCACCGCAAAAGGGAAATATGTTGGTAGCCCTCAGGGCTACCAATACATTTTATTTATAAGGTGAGTAAATGAACCATTATTTCCCTGATATTTGATATGTGTACTGTTTTAGTATCTTATCTGTTTTAGTATATTTTAGTATAACAATGATCAACGTTATAATCAAATCATACAAATTTTAATAACTTGTATACTTATTCTGAAACGAGAATACTTGAAAGTTATTCATAAGCAGTTATTTTAATTAAGTTAATATTATAATTATGAAAAATATTTGTTCACAAATTACATGTGTATGTATTTGAGTGTCAAGTATTCAGAAAAGATCAAAAGTAAGGCAATGTTAAACTTCATTCTTTGAAAACGGTAAAAAGGATTAGAAAAGAAAAATGATTGAAAAGCATTAAAGCATTAAAAAGGAACGTACAAAAAGTAAAAAATATAAATTAATGTAATGGAAAAAATTTCCTAAGTGTGAAGTTGGCTTCGCACTTGTCTATAATCGCTGTTGCTCCATCCTTGGAGCATAATATGCATAATATACGAGTACTATTTTGTTACACCTGAATTTGGCTATTAATAGTTTTAACCTTCTTTTAAGAAATTCTACTGGGAAAAGTAAAACAAAATCATTAAATATTTGTATTAGTAATACTAACTTTACTTGTCTTCTGGTGTCAAAACTCACTCTTTTCCTTTTATTAGAAATGGTCTCTGTTGCTGGCGAAGGCGCACCATCATATAATGATGGAGTTTTTGAAGATTTGAGAATCTGTCGAAATGAAAATATATTTTCAATTAGATGCAACAATTTTATATTAATAGTCTTTAGTGAAAGTATATAATAAAACATGACTCTGGTTGAAAAAAAATACCAAAATTTTAAATAGGGTTGATAAAAATCTTGATTTTTTTAAAAAAATAAAAAAAATCAGATTTTTTTGATTTAAATCGGATTTTTTTGATTTTTATTACTAAATGGAAAATTTATAATAAAAAAATACACGGAAAAAAAGTATTCGCTTTGGTAGGTAGGTCAATGAGTTTATCTAGCAATTTTTAACTAATTTAGTAAGAATTTATTCTATTTGCAGAAGCACCTAGATATAAAATGGACTAAAATGAATATTTAAACGTTACATAAACTGTATGGCTGATTCAACCATACAGTGTATGTAATTCAAGAAACTCACTAGGTTAGTTTTCATCACATAAATTTGTTTGGCGACACTGAGAAAAAAGATGTATTACAAACTACTATTTTTTGTATCAATTTGAGGATATATTGGAAAGGTAATTATTTCTACTGTTAATAATAGTAAAATTTAAATGGCATGTAGGAAATATTAGTAGAAAAGTACTACAAATTGCTTTGATAATTATCATTTTTACTATTTTTAATAGTAAAACTTTTCACTCTTCAGAGATATCCTCAAATGGATATAAATTGTTTTCAATTTTACTATTACTTTTTTCTCAGTGTATGATAATTATAATTTCAACTTATCCCAATAATGGCTAAACAATATATCTAACTAAAATAGAAATTTAGTAGCGCATATTTTTTTCCGTGTATGTATATATATTATAACAATTTTTTTTTATTATATTTGAAAATTCGCGTGCGTTTTCGCAGAGTTACCAAAAACAAAGTTGTGAAACTTTAGGTGTTGTTATAATATAGACACTATTGGGCATGTGAATTATTCTCAGTGTCATTCAGGACTTAGTAAACGTTCTATAGCTAATTTTATATTTTTTTATTTATATAAAAAATAATGAAATTGCATTAATTAATGTAACATTATATATTTTTATGCTTCACAAAAAAAAAAAAAAAAAAAAAAAGTGATTTAAATCATGATTTTAATTAAAAAAATCATTTGATTTAAATCATTGCAACCCTAATTTTAAATAACATCTTAAAATTTAAATATGACATATCATTTGTGTGATACAATTGGATTATATTAAATAGTATAATATGGTCTTTAATACAGCGATATTACAGAAAATACAACACTTTTAATTTAAGGAGAAAATGAATCCTGATATGAGAATACCCATAATATCATCAGTAAGAACATATGCTATACGTAAAAGTTCTAATAAATTTTATTCAATTGTTAAGCAAGTTTAATTGATCTTCACAATTCTGCTTTAATTAATAGTTTGTGAAATGTGTATTAACTTTGCTAAGCTAATACCATGTTGACATACGAATAGTAATACTTGATTAAATATTCCAATTTGTAATATAAATTGTTTTCATAAATTATTATTTATTTTAATTAATAATATATTTAATACTTATTATAAATTGAATTAAGTTACAAATTAAAAGAAATTTCCCTAACTCAATTTTTAAAGCTGCTTGGTTGATTCATTTGCACAACAGAATATTAAAAGACAAATTAAATTTATTGTTATTGTCAAATAAAACTTACAGATGAAGGCATGCTGCCACCCACATATTTGTTCGGCGTCCTGAAATTAAATTTAAACAATGTTAAATTACAGCTTAACGTCAGTGAAATATATCTCTTTCAATTATATATTTTGTTGATGTTATAGCTTTTAATACGTGTATTATATTTTCTTTAGCTTTTTATTCTCATGATTTGACAACAAAGAAAATAAATATTCAAAATAAACTTTCAATCAATCATATACCAGTTTAATTATTTTATGTGCATTGTTAATAGTAATAGTATATAAAATGGTATATAAATAGTAATAGTATAAAAAATAGTATATAAAAAAACAGTAATAGTATTATAAAAGTGTATATATAAATAGTAGCATTATAAGAGTAATAGTACATAACCATAATAGTAATGGTAATACTAGAAATATGCAACAATTTTCAAAATTCTTAAAACATCTTTTAGTTTATAATTTTCAAAATTTTTGATAATCTTTTTAATTTATTCATTAAATGTTAAATTTCTGTTAAATATTAGATAAATTTAAAATTATCTCTTTTATTTAAAAAATTAATGGACATATACTAATCAGATGCTGATCAAAATTATTTGCATCTTTTGCACAAAATATTATTCCACAATTTTGGTATCAAGAGATTATTTAATGCAAAGTATATAAAGCTATATATATCATGTAAAAATCCTCATTGTGTTTTCGTATCAATATTTTCATTTTTTTCACGCCCTCAAAAATTAATGATTGCTCTTATATCTGTAAACAACAAATTCCATACAGTCCTCTTTAAATAGACATTTCCATAAAATAAATATTACAATTACGAAAATTCATGTATTTTCACATTAATTTAATTAGATTGTTTACACTAACTTCCTTGAAATTAATATATCAATACAAGAAAAAAAATACAAAATGTATTTTTTGTAAATCAAATTATTTTGTAACTTCAAAAAAGAATTTGGTACTTACATTTTTCAAAGAAAAATTAGCAATTATTTACAGGAAACCACAAATGTAAACGACTTGGAACTCGACAAATAACCTCCACAAACAAGTTATATAAATTTAAAAATATTACTCAATATTTTGACTTATTAACATACATTATAGGTACACTGTTTAAAAGTCAATTTGATTTAAAATAAATTTTTACAATACTGCTTTATAGCATTAAAATCAAATGCACACATATATTGTTGTTGTTGTTAGGCCTTGAAGGTAAGAAGTTTCAGCAAAGCCATATAAATTTCCTGATGAATGAATAAGACAACTTTCACTTTCATTACTTCGTCATTGGTGAACAAAAGAAAAAAAACTTGTCTTCACGATTTTTCACATTTCTTCACTTTTGTTGACATAAACATATATATTACTGCATTTAATAAAGCATTATTTGTTTGAAAGTTCAGTTACAAATATCACGTGATCACACCCTTAAGGCGCATTTACAATATAACTGTTCTATGCGCAGTGATGTTATCGGGCCGTGCGGGATAAAATCCCGCTGCCCCCAACATGCGCCTTCTCCTCCGCGGGATTTATTCCTGCATGGGAGAATCAATAGAGCGAACTACAATATCGACAAAATTTCAGCGCCATCTGTCGTTATTTAGAAGAAGCGCTTGTTCATTTTCCATCTTTGTTCTTCAATTGTTGGACTATTTTATTTTAATGCTAGCAATTTTTTTTTTTTTTTTTACTAATAGAAATGCGCACTATATATCTCTCTGTCATGCTTTAATTCTCGATCCTCTCTTTTTTCTTATTACGAAGTATACGCAGGTGGTGTATTTGAGAATGATAAATAAAAAATATTGTAGATATTTAATCATAATTGAATGCCCGGATCGAAGAACAAGACTTGCGCTCGAACGTCCGGCAAAATGTTTTCCAACTCGTGGGATTTTCTTGAAAATTCAAAATGGCTCGAATTCAATTTTAAAAATTAACATCATATTA
>JABFPN010005288.1:0-13446 GCA_022817305.1 Leptoteleia sp. ZL-2020 | reverse complement strand
GGGTTTTTTTTTTTTTTTTTTTTTTCTCTTGTTCGAATGATATGACGTGGAGGAAAAAATGAGAACGTAGGTGGTTGATCTAGGTGGAAAAGTAATTATGAAAAGTTTCTTTAAAAATCACCGTCGAGCTTCGGGGAAAAAAAATTTCAACGAAAAAATTTTTTCGAAATTTGACGAGGTTTGAAATTATATATGCAACGTATATAGCACGTGCAGGTTATACACAAAAAATTATATAGGTTGCCATATATGCCAACATATATGAGACATATATGCAGTCATATGTGGCATAAATGCAGGCATATATGTGGCATACATGTGGCACATATGGCACATATGGCACATATATCAAATATTATTACTTCTTCATAACAATTTCCAATTGTTTTCCACTTTATTAACGCTAAATTTTCTTTTCTCTGCCAAAAAAAAAACGATTATTTGCATTGCACGTTAATTATCATCATCGTTCATTATTATATTTTTTATTGTGCCATTATACGTCCATGCATACACCATTAAATATTCTTACACGAGCGGACGTGCTTTCATTAAAATCCGGAGCGTTTAGTTCTTTTTTTTTTGCGAATTTTAACCGCGACAGTTAAGTCAATCGACTTTGCGTTCGTTTGATGCGCAAACAAATTAATCCCGCGGGATGATTGCGGGAACTTTACCGGGGGAAGGCAGACGTTGTTATAATTGTTGGGTCTTTTTCCCCTCTCCAATTGGATAGGACTGAAAAGTGAAACGTTTTCCAAATACATAATATTAACAAATTTTGTTTTTGTTTGGTGTTTACATCCATTTGTATGACCTTTGGATCTAAACAAACAATATTATTGTTTTTGTTTTGTATTTACATCCATTTGTATGACCTTTGGACGTAAACAAACAATATTATTGTTTTCCTTCCATTAATTTGACCTTCCAAATATTTACAAACATTGCTTTTGTACATAGACAATGTGAAAAATATTTCACACGATTGTTCTCGTCAATAATAATAAATTTCTTTATCTCAATTCATAGACCCGCGGCAATCAATCTTCATCGGGCCGTCGAATAACTCGATTTCGAAATTTAAATCACTTTTTTTTACATTAATTTCTTTTTCATATGACCGGGGAAAAGTGGGTGAAGGAATTTTTGAGCGTACTTCAGACCGTGACATTGATTGATAAATAATTTATAATTTAAGTCGTTTCGGTGTGAATAAATCATCGGATTGCGGAATTAAAAGTTTACTTTCGCGCGGTCGTGCCGGTGAATTATTGTTAAACTAAATCGTCGCGGTGAATTAAGCGTTACCTTTGCCCGAATGACGGTCGCGGAAAAATTGGTTTCAACTTTTCCGATTCGTTTCGCTCGTAAATTTTTCATTAAGGTTAAAAATTATACTCGCCGCTTTAACGTTACATTAATGTTACTCTCGTTGCCATTATTCGACACTTTTTAAACCACCGCGTCACCCTAAATCAGTTTGCAACAAAGCGAGAGTTATTGCTCGCACGTGACTGCGCCACCCGACAAGGGAGGTGAAGGTAAACCTCCCTTATTGACAGAAAATACTTATCAATCGTCAATTATTAAGGTCGTCACTGTTATTGTTTGTCATTTTTATTGTGAATGGCGAGTTTATTGTTAGGCAATTTGTTCTGAATTTGAGTAAGAGCAGAAAAAAAAGAAAGAAATTAATTTCGCGGAATTGAAAGGAGGACATGCGACGTATTATTTTAGCGAATTTAAATGGTCGTATTTGTTTGCGTTTGAAGTGGAAATATCGACGAAATGTCCGGCTGGATAACATGCGACTTTCGTTGCAATTAGATTTTAGCTCTTTTTTTTTTTAAGAGCGTCATACGGTGACTCGCTATTTTTTAATCCAACGTCAGTTTAAGGATCGCTCTTTTGGACCATAATTAATAAAGATAATTTATAATTTGAACATATCCCATGTAAAAATAGAAATATATATCGCATATATATATATATATATAGTGAGAATATAATTTTTACATAGAGTGTACCAATATGCTGGACAAATGTGGCATATATGTGATATATATGACCTTATATACGTAGCATATATGGAGTATGTGTACAACATATATGCGGCACATATAGAATATATGTGCAACATATATAGCAAACATATATCTGCCATATATGCAACATCTATCCACATATGTGGAGTATATGTGTAACATATATATAAATATAATTTTTATGTAAACTATAACAATATGCTGGACAAATGTAGCATATATACGACATATATAACCATATATGTTGCATATATGCTTACATATGTGGAGTATATGTTACACATATATATAAATATAATTTTGTTGTATACTATAACAATATGCTGGACAAATGTAGCATATATACGACATATATAACCATGTTATGCATGGCATATATGTTTACATATATAGTGTATGTGCAACATACATAGTGAACATATATCTGCACATACATCTCCCATATGTGCAACATGTATGTCTCCCATATATACAACATGTATGCCTGCCACATATGCAACACGTGTCTCCTCTCCATATATGTCTCATATATAAATAACAACGCCGGAATGTTTGGAAACTTATTTTCGTTTGTTTTTATCCGACATTTCGGGTAAACAAGAATTCGTCAAAGGGTCGCGGAAGACAAATGACGGGCATAATGGCGGGCGCACTGATATTGACGATTAATTAATATTTATGGCCGGGCTTTGTTATAAGTCCGGGTTATATGACGCATTGATACGTCGCATCTGTACATAAATTTCGGCAATTAACCTGATTAACTAATGACATTTATGCACCCCACGGACTTGTCCAAGTGGCGGCACTCAACTTTGGCCAATTATCGATCAAATATATTTATAAGCGCGCATATCCGGGATGGGAGTGGGGGGGGGAGGGGGGGGAAGGGAAGGACGTTTACACCGACACACACTCATCGCCATTGAATAATCAACGCTTAACTAAACAAGTCAAGACACGAAACCCAATTCCGCGGAGTGACTACACTTCAAAATTAACCCGATCGTAACTAAAGTGCGACCGGGTGGGGGGTGGTGGTGGGGGTGGAGGGATCAGTCTGACGTATCACTTTCGTCATAGCTAACGCGATAGAGCATTAAATTTCGAGATTCGTTTGATAAACAAAGTAAATATCATGGCGAGCCGGGATTGGGAAGGAAAAGAAAAACAGAGGAGTGGGGGAGGGGAGCGGGGGGGGGAAGGTGAACAAACAAAAGATGAAAGATAAAAGAAGTTAAATTGAGGTGACTAAATTCCGAGTCACGCGATATAATTTCTAATTGTATTGTTTAAGCGTTAAATTTATAATATAATGTATGATGTTGTTTGTTATATATGTAAAAGATGAAAATTTATATATGCGATATGTATATTCTAGAAAGAATGAGACATATGGTCCATATATGTTTTAACAATTTCGTAGAAGGATATAAAAGCTTCATATATGGACATGTATGTATTTCCTTACCATATATCAGACATATATGAACATATGTTATATGTTTGTGTATATTTAAATATGTTACATATATGTTATATATTCTTGCAAGTGGCCACATGTCCCATGTAAAATTTTATACATATTTTATGTTTCCCATATATGTTGAAAATATGCCCTATATGTTTCGTCATATATATAACATATATATGACATATATGTTGATTTTTCAAGCATAACACTTCAGATATATATTTACATACATTTAAGTGGTGCAAATTATGTATGTGACATATATGTCACATATATGTTGATTTTTTGGGACATGTATGTTACATAAATAGCTACATATATGTCAACATATATGGCCACATATATACAAACATTTATGCCTGAAAGTAACTAAACATTATATACGTGAAAGATAAAAATTTATAAACGCGATATGTACACCCTAATAAAAATGAAACACATGGTCCATACATGGTCCATATATGTTTTAACAATTTCATATAAGGAAACACAAGATCATTGGCGTAACATAATCCTTGGTACATTTGAAAACTCGAAAAATCGATTGAAAACCTAAAACTAAGATAAATTAATCCCTACTCTTCAAAATCGAAAAGTTCCCCATCCAAAACCCCCCCCCCTCCCCTTGGAAAGAAAAAATTTTGAAAAAAGGGGAGAATAATCACGTTTACTTCTGGCATGGGACATTAGCGAGATCGAGGGCGGTGAATCGGGCGAAACGGAAAGCGCAAAGATAAGCCGGAGCGAGAATCGCGCGACATAAGGGTGAGTGGGGGGGGGGGGGCGGGGGGGTTAAACGGAATCAGCGGCGCGTCAACAAATCGATTGATAGACCTGACGCGGATTGATTATCCGCGGCGCATCTTATCTCGGCCCGGCCGGTCGGATATGCGAACGGGTTAATTTTGTAGGGGGCGCGGGCAGGGCCACCGGTGTGCGTTGGCCGCCGAATAGGGCCCAGCCAGGTTATATTTAATAAAGGAAGGAGTCTGGTTGCCAAGGTAACTGTGAGGTGAACAGGCAAGGTATTGATTCACCCCACCTGAATTCAGGTCATCCCCTGACTAAACAACTTTTCCATATTTTAGCATCCCTCTCTCTCTCTCTCTCTCTCTCTCTCTCTCTCTTTCCCTCTCGTTCCTTTCGCTCTCTCTGTCTCACTCCCCCGCATCTCAGCCATTGCACTCTCCTTGTACCGTGTCGTTTTGTCTTTCCCGCGCTTTTTTACCCCCCCCCACCCCCCTCTGCTGGTTCCCTTGATTATTGCCTTAGCTAGTCGCGACTGTTTCTGAGCGTAACCATTTTGAGTGGGAATTGCCAGTGTAGGCCCGATTCTGGTTTTGTGTTGGTTACCAAATCAGATGGTAAACAGTTGTGAGTTAGTATTTTGGTGTGATACTTGAATATTAACATATTATATGGGAAAAGTAATTTGGTGTGATACTTGAATATTAACATATTATATGGGATACTTAATGATTAAAATTTCCCTAGAAAAATGAAACTTATATTTATTATTATTATTATTATTATTATTATTATTGTTATGATTATTATTATTGTTATTATTATTATTATTATTATTATTATTATTATTATTATTATTGTTATGATTAATATTATTATTATTGTTATTATTATTATTGTTATTATTATTATTATTAATTCATTTCCACACAAAATAAACGTTACATTTTCTGGACCAATTCAAAAAAAAAGCAAATATTTTCGCCGGGCAATCGCGCAAATAATTGGCAGTAAATTATAAAACATATAGCAGTGGCCCGATGGATATCTGTAAATAATTCACAGGCATTAAAATAATCGCAATATATTTATTAACGCGATATTCGACGCGACGTCGCGTCATTAGCAAACGTAACGAAATGTTCCGCGCGAGCGCGAATTCATTGTAATCGCTTGAAAGGTCGGACGACTGGATATCACGTTATTATCATCATCGACGTATAGTGCAC
Source organism: Leptoteleia sp. ZL-2020 (assembly GCA_022817305.1). Lineage (NCBI taxonomy): Eukaryota > Metazoa > Arthropoda > Insecta > Hymenoptera > Scelionidae > Leptoteleia > Leptoteleia sp. ZL-2020. The sequence goes on along the minus strand of JABFPN010005288.1, from coordinate 7,948 downwards.
TTGCTTTTGAATTAATACTCCGAGCGGGCGGTGGAAGTGTGGGGCAAAAAAAGGTGGGAGGAGGAAGGAAAAAAAAATTAATTACTTTAAAACGCGCGCGCGCGCGCGCAACCGTTTCGCGAAAAAAAAAGTACGAAAGTACTTTGCGCGCAAAAAGGTCCGGAATAAAGTGATTAATACGGCAAATTTTTCCATGTAATTACCGCGCTAAATTCCCCCGTAGCACGAATTTTTAAGCCGGATCAATTTCGCGGGTCGTGCGAAATTCAAATTTCCCGCGCGACTCGGCTGGAATGAATATAAAAATACCGCGGGTAATGGATTGTTATTGTTATTAAAATCGGGTAGGTGAAATGTTGGATTTGGACCCTAGTAAAAGTGGGATATGTATGGTCCATATATGGTCCATATTTGTTTTAAGAATGTACGTAATAGAGAAATAAAAGGTTCATATATGGACATATATGATTTTCTTTAATACATATTTGGGCATATATGGTTTTCCTTAATCCATATATGGTGTCTATACATGGTCGACATATGGTAAGAATTGATTTCACCACAAAGAAATTATTAAAAGTTATATGGATAGAATATCATATTAATTATTCCCGTATATCGACCATATATGGCCATATATGGATTAAGGAAAAACAAATATGTCCATATATGGATTAAGAAAAACCATATGAATAAATTCTTTCATATATTAGAATTTTTTACTTGAAAATCTGTTGAATTTAACAATTTATATTTATTTAATGTTCAAATTTGGCGCCACCGCGCGCGCATTCTATCCAACAACTGCAACTTCACGTTCAGCTTTTTTGGGATAGATTTCTTAAAAAGTTTCACATTTTTTTTCAATATTATTTAGTAATATATATAAAGTTCATTTTCTTAAGACTTCTTAAGGAAATTTTAGATTAAAAATATTAACGTTAAATTGTCTTCAAAATAGTCTTAAAACGTCAGTTGATTTGGATATATATTCGTCAAATAACTATAACTTTAATTTAAGCAATTATCTGTGATCATTCCGCCGATGTTTTGATGAAATACTTGCAATTGCATTTTAGCAGATGCTCCGATGCCCGCGTTTCTATGACTACGGCGAATGTCCTCTGTATGTTAGACGGTGCATTTCTGTAATTCTCTCAGCAGCATAACTTTTAGTACAAGTGTGCCAAAAATATCTGAAAATACAAAAAATAAAAAAATATAAAAAATGGAAAAAAAATAAAAACATCTAACACTTATTAAATTTTTTAAGAAATAATATTATACATTTTATAATAATAAGTTTTTCACTTCAATATTAAAATCTTTTAACAAAAATAGGACTGAAAAATGAAACTAAAAGTGTTTTTGTTTTGTATTTACATCCATTCTTCTCTCCTTTGGACGTAAACAAACAATATTATTGTTTTTGTTTGGTATTTACATCCATTCTTCTGTCCTTTGGACGTAAACAAACAATATTATTGTTTTTATTTCCTTAATTTGGCCATCCAAATATTTACCATTCATTTTTAGTAAAACTTATATTAATACTTTCTCAAATTCAAAAAAAAAAAAAAGAAATATATTGGAATAAGAAAAAATAATAGTAGAAAAAGATTAATATTAACACTCGTGCGAAAAGTATTGTTTTTCCAACTTAACTCAAATGTCCAAAAAAAATGGTTACTTTCAAGCTCCGATTGAATAGCAAAAAATTTGCATTTGAAAAGCTTGATAAATTTAACGCCAGTCGGAATTCATTCGCATGGCACATATAAAAAAATTCTTGTACAAACAATTCCGCGGACCTATCGATTCGACCCTTTTCAGCGAGACCCGGTTTTTCGTTGACACATTCCATTCATACGTCCACTCGATCAGTCATCGACACCCTCGCGCGCGCGTTCGAGTAATCATCGGTGTATGCACCCGGCCGGAGTGTCTCAATAACAGATTCCCTATAATTCGAAACGTTCCTCACTCCAATTCCGCACTCGGGGGTTATCGCAAGTATAACCAATTTTCGAACGCGGAATTTGATCACTCCGGTAAATTTAAACGCGTCCCAGATGAAATTTATATACGAGACGTATACGGCGGTGAAGATAAGAAATGAATTTTCCAACTGCTATTATTTCAATTGAAAGTAATAAAAGTTAATTCCTTATCTTTTTTTCTTTGAAGTATAACTTCTCAAGGGGAAGGGTAATTGCACTTGGAGCCAACTTCAGGCGTTATGAAACGTCGAATGAAATTGTCAAACAAGTGTTTGACAGTTTTTTTTTATATTTAATAAATGATCCAGATAAATAGCTACATTGTCCCATATATGTTCCATATCAGGTCCAATGTATGATCCATACATGCCCCATTATATTCTATATCTGTTTCCTATGTGTCCCACATTTGTTTCATATGTGGTCCATATGTGCCCCATGTATGTTCTATATCTGTTTCATATATGTCCCACATCTGTTCCATAAATGGTTCATATGTGTCCCACATATGTTCTACACTGGTTCATATTTGCTCCATACATGTTCCATGTACGGTTCATATCTGTTTCATATATGTCCAATATCTGTTCCATATTTGTCCCATATATGTCGCATACATGAGGTATATATTTTGTCATATCTAAATCCCGAAGAAATTATACTTCTCCCGTTTGGTCCAAAGAGTACAGGCAGCTTTTTTTGGTATATAAACCAAGCCGCGGCGAAAATGAAAAATTATCCGTCTCCTCTCCATTCTTCGATAAGAGTAAGCAGTAATCTGGTTTTAAAAAAGAAATATCTCCTTTTCCCTTTATTTCTATTTTAAATAATCCCATTTATTTCCGCACTTATCTGTATATTTTCATACCCCTTTACTTTTATAAAAGTACTTTCATTCGCATAATCTGATTTCGGTTAAGAAAATCGGATTCCCCTTTATCGAGCTGTGGATTACAAGTTATCATTTGCGATAACCGGAAGCTGATTATTAAAATATACAGTAAGCATTTTATATTGGAGTATATTTTTAAGAAGAGTCGAGAGGAACATTTTCCCAAGTAGAAATTTAGCGTGGAACTAGTTGTGGCCCTGATTAGTTTTCCACGTTTCCAAATCAGGAACCAATTTGGTATCCAAATAGGCGCCTTATCAGTTCGTAACGCTCGGTATTTATAAGGACCCAATGAAGAACCAAATTGGAACCAAATCGGAACCTAAGAGGGGCCTTATTAGTTATCCACACGTAGAGGAAAGATTAATAAAAATTACTGACATTGTTGAGTAAACTGAGAATTTTTTTTTATATTTCAATAATTGGCATTCACAGAACGTGTCTATTTTTATTCGCCCAACAAATTTTGCTTAGAAAAATTCACCGTCGTTGAGAATCGAACACCGGCACCTATCGAAGTGTCCTAACACCTTGACCATTAGGCTACCGCGACGCTCGTAAGATTCAACTAATCAGAGCCCATTTCAATCATAAATGGCTTTAACTCTGTTATCCTGATTTGGTCCTGAAATGGTTTCCACATTTATTCCATTATGGCTAAATTTGGAATATCTTATAAGGCCCTGATCAGTAACCATTTTTTGTACTAATCAAAAATGGAAACCTGATGGGTGCCTGACCAATGCCGAGGGTTACGTTCTGTACCGGTGGCCAATTAGTTAACCTTGCTTGGGCCACCTTTGGATGCCATATTACGTGTTCAAATGCAGTGTACCTGACTAGTCAGCCTCATTGAGGCCCTAAATATGATAAATTTCATTTCTACTAAGGCTAAATATATATTATGTTACATAAATATGACGTTTATGTTATACCATATAAAAATTAACATATATGACGACATATATGGTACCTACCAGCAACATATATAGAGCATATATGCGACATACAGGACAAACTTATACATCGTACAAATACATTTTTACTTAGGAACCTATAAAGTATTAAACAACACAATTATTTATTAATAATTAAATAAAATATAATTGAAATAAAAAAATTGACTATCTAAAATTAGTAACATGAAATAGTAACAGATACAGAATTATTTACATGCATTCGTTTGATCCATTATCTTATTCAGTGGTCCGTTAAATTTCAATTTTCTGGCTGTTTTGCTCGCCGTTACGAGCCCATTTATAAAAATCCTTAAACAAGAATCATTTGAATAATTAATATGTACCCGGCGATTCATCTTTTTTTCTCCCATTGAATCAACGTAAACAGTACGACGAAGAGAGTAAACGATATAAAAATGAAACGCACCCCGAGTAGCCTACTTTTGCTGCGGCGTCAAGGAGGATCAGCGCGCGCGGCTCGTTTGCCTTTGAAAATGCGCGGATTTGCATAATCCTTCGCGCGTTACGCCCCGCAGTCTCAATGATTCCATTAAAGTGAATCGGGAATCAACGCTGCTTCGGTTTGTTGACTCTCAAAAACAATTATTTTTATCATTTTACATCTGTCTCTTGGGATTCACGATATCCATTCTTCCATATTGAACAAACCTTTTATTGTTATACAATAATTTATTTTCCTCTTATTTATCGAATAATTGAACGTTGAGATGAATAATTCCCTAGTAAAAGTGAAACATACCCAGGTAAAATTCTATATATGTCCCATATATGCCATATATAAGACATATATGTTGAATTTACATAGGATATGTCGTTTATGTCACATAAATAACTACATATATGTCAACATATATGGCCATATATATGCAATATAAGTTTGCCGTATATGTCCCATATTTGGTCCATATATTTTGTTCATAGTTCCCATATATGTCGCACATATGTCGCCATATATGTTGATATTTACATGGTATAACATATATTTCACACATATGGGATTTTAATGCGATGGAAATCGTATATCTGACATGTATGTCACATATATGACATATATGTCAAATGTATGTAAATACTATAGATAAATTTCTTCAAATCTAATTTTCAATTTACAAATTTAGTTTAAGATCATCGTACTTTTAAAATTCTCCATAATAGTTCAACTAAATCGTTTGTTAACACGCTTTGTCTCTCTCGGTATTATTATTTACAACAAGGATGGAAATACAAAATCAGTGAAAATTACATTTAACACCGATTTAAGACGCGGACTCCGCAGCTGTTGCACCGAAGTCGACGATCGAGCGCGATATTTGGCCGAGGTTCAAGTACGTGAAGGTGCAGCTTCGGATTCAAGGTGTAAAGATGATGATCGAGTCGGATTTGAGATGCGCGGCGCGACAATAAGTATTGTCCCTAGTTTTCGCCACTTTCGAGCGATTCCCATATAAAAATCAACATATATGGGACATATCTAAGACTTATGAGACAGATCTAAGACATTTGGGACATATCTAAGATATATGAGACATATCTAAGACATGTGGGACATATCTAAGATATATGGGACATATCTAAGACATATGGGACATATCTAAGACTTATGAGACATATCTAAGACATTTGGGACATATCTAAGATATATGAGACATATCTAAGACATGTGGGACATATCTAAGATATATGGGACATATCTAAGACATATGGGACATATCTAAAATATATGGGACATATCTAAGACATATGGGACATATCTAAGACATGTGGGACATATGTAAAGCATGTGGGACATATTTAAGAGATATGGGACATGTCTAAGACATATGGGACATCTATAAATTTTCCATGGATTACTTTCCTCAGATTATTTTCCACGTTTTATTATTTTATTATTTATTAAAATAATCTTTTACCCCAAAATTGCAAAAATTCTTCGTCCGGCTTTCCACCCTCAATTTGATCGTACCAAAGGCAACTCGACAACCGATAAGTCTTCAATTTAGAATGTCTCGAACTCTCTGAGACTCATTTAACCCGTCTTGCCAAGTCGATTAAACATGAAAAGCGACGGTCTACCCAGTGTCAAAATTCAAATTCCAAAGTCAAAAGTTAAGTTTTGTTTTCAAGTAACAACGTCCCCTTCGTATTAATTAAAGTTCTGCCCCACGTTGACCCAAATACTGACCCGGCGTCATTCGAATTTATAAGCCAAACACTACAGTTTGCATTAGCATACTTTTCCCGCTGGCTTAAGGCGCATGAAAGTTTCATGACGCAGCTTCCACCGCGCGCGCGGAGTGACTCGTTCGTCGAGAAAAACTGCCTTCCGCCGATTAGCGCTATTTTACCCCGAAAAAATTGCACCTTTAAGGCGCGAATTGGGCGTTCCATCGGAGCGTACGATAAAACTAACCGTAGATTTAAAAAATTCATTATTTTGTTTAAAAATTTACCTTGAATCGATGTTCATAAACTTTTCTCAACTCGTTCAAACGGAATTATTTTAAATTCTATTTAATAGGGTTGAAAAAGCTAAGATTTTTAGTTTGCGAAAGTTTAGGAACACCCATAAAGAGAGAGAAGCTCATATGGCGGGTTGATAGGGTAGATAAGGAGGGGAATACTCCCAGATAATAAATTGTTGAGCTACGTTTGATTTCAGTTAAGAAAGATTGAAAAAAAAACTATTAGAATAGTTAACCTTTATTTATATTTCATTTAAGAATGTTGAAAATGCTAAAATGTTTAATTTGCTAAAATTTAGGAACACCCGTAAAGAGAGAGAAACTCATATGGCAGGTTAATAGGATAGATAAGGAGAGAAATACCCGCAGATAATAAATCGTTGAGCAATGCTTGATTTCGGCCAGGAAACATGGAGGAAATAACTATTAGAATAGTTAACCTGATTCTTTGTTTCTTTTTCCTCGGTGAAAAAGCACAAGATGCGAAGTTTTCTACCAACGACTCATTCGACGTCGACGTTGGAACTTACAAATCTATTAACGACGCCTTTCAAAAGTTAAACTCCATTTCGTCCGCGAAACACAGTCAGACTGATGGAAATGCTCGATTGAACTTGCCGGTATTGTAGGTAATCTGATTTGACCCAACAGTCGCGAATTTGTGTCGCTCCGGGAGAGAAATTACCGCGGGAATTAAAGTGGTACGAGGTAGACCAATCTCAGATTGTGTTTGTGAACTTGACATACTCATATATACGAACGCAAATGAGTTGCCATTGTACTTATCAAAAATTTTCTTTATAATCGAAGCTTGAATTGGTTTTCAAATTAAGCTTACGCTGAGAAAAAAGTAATAGTAAAATTTAAAACATGTTCTAGTAATTTAGGGATATGTCCGGAAAGTAATAAATTTTAATATAAATAATGGTAAAAGTGACAAATCACAAAAGCAATTTTTACTAACTTTGTATTAAAATCTACTACACGATTTTTTACATTTTACTATTAATTATGGCAAAAATAATTCTTAATATATTCTTAAATTGGCATAAAAACTATATATGTCACATATATGTCACATATAAATTTTTACCTGGGTTTATTCTACCCCAATATATGGGGCAAAAGAGAAAAGAACCCTTAAGTAACAATTTAGTTTCTTAAACTAAATTTCTAAAGAGCTGAGAGCAAGCTTTAAAGGGTTCCGTAAAAGTTTACACGCTAGCTCGTTTGTTCCTTCGCGGTATGAGTGCGACAGAAATACCCTTCGCCCAAACTCGTGCATAATTTTATTCTCCCTTCCCACAATTCAATTGTTTTCAATTTTTTTTCCTCCTTTTCCTTGCGCTTGCAATGTTTTTCATTACGTCAGAACAATGGAACGTTTACGATTGTAATTAAAATTGTTATCAAAAAATGACGTGACGTATATCCCCCCCTCTTTACCCCGCGGGTTGGATAAAGGAAACGCCTTGTCTTTCCATCCCGCTCATCCGTCTTTTCCCTTTGAAATTCAAATTGAAAACACAATAGCAGTTTGCGATTTTGAAATCCTATTACCCCTCCGAACCTCCCTCCCCCCTCTCTTTTTAAAATTCAAATCCAGCTGGCGCA
>JABFPN010005287.1:0-13447 GCA_022817305.1 Leptoteleia sp. ZL-2020 | reverse complement strand
TAAACTTTAAATATCTAAAGAAGGCTAGGTAAATAAAAATGACTCGTGGCTGAGTGGTTAAGTTGTCAACATTCAACACATTAGAACGATTGCAATTTCAGTTCATTTCTCGCCGTTGGAAAAAAAAAACTTTGTATTTATAAATAATAGGGATATAATTTTTAAATTTCATTTTAGTTGTCCTATCAGTGATAGTACTTTTTAAAATCACTGCCTTATGCATTCAAATTACAAACATCTGATGAGAAAAATAGGTTGCAATAATCCTATATATTCTGAGTATATTTCTCTCAGTGTAGCAACGAAATATTTTTTCCGTGTACAGTACGCAATTATTATTGAGTATTGAAATAATAAAAAAAATTTTACAATTGTAATCATATAGTAATATTATGATATTAAATATGATGCAAATTTAATGATAACATAAAATAATATAATTCATGATAATTTTTTTACATGAGCACAAGTATTACATAGCTCGCACGATTATTTGAAAAAAAAGTTTTTGCTTATTGTTAAAAATAATGAAAATATTTTAATCAGCAATTTTGAATTAATAAGAGACGAAGAAAATGTTTGCGAAGATCATCGAAATGTATTGCTCAAAGGGATTTATACAATTTAAATCATTTTATATTCAAAATGCAACATAGGTGCATATTTAATTTATTTATTTATATAATTTATTAAATATAAGTTAATTCTTGTATAAATAATACAGTTGCTTCCAGTATCCAATCCATTGTAATTATAATTAATGTCAAACTTGTGACAATAAGACTCAGCATAATTATGACAATTTTAATTCTGAAAATTTGATTTGACACAGTTTAAATCTATCATACTGAGTCTGTCATTGTGGATAAGAATGATAAACTTTGGACTAGTCTTGTACCGTAACGAATTAACATGGAATTATCTGTATTTATCCTTTGTATATCTTCTGACCCCGGAATTTCAAATATATAATATATATCTTATCTAGTGGAACGCAAATGTTGTAAAAAATGCGTAAAAAGTAAAATTTACAAATACTTTATTCTTACTATATTACTCAAATCTGATAAAGGTTGCTGTAAAAAATGTGCATAACGAAAACAAAAAAAAAAAAAAACAATTATATCATTTTTTTAGAATTATTGTCGAAACATATTAATATATCTATAATGAAATAAAATAGTTTTGTATGTAAGATTTTAAGATATTTTAAACATGTATTACAAAAAGCAATATAATATTTTATTTAAATTTTACATTTTATTTGTCCTTAACTTTTGAAATTTCTATATATATGAGAAACTGATATGTAAAAGGCATAGATTGATTAGCAAGTGGCGGGAGGCAATGACCTTAACGTAAGCGCTTAAAACAAATCAATGAATACAACAATAATATTTTGTTTTATATCCAGCCTATGAAAAGGAGTAAATTGTTAATCTTCGGTCAAAACGATATAACCGATTAATCATACTCGCTTTTCAGTAATCAAACGAGACTCTTATAATTTTCTTCATTAATGAAGAGGTCATTCATAAAACAATGACAATATTGTTTTTTTCATTTTAACTTTTTTTTAATTTATTTTGTTGTAACTTTATAGCAATTTCTAATTAATTTTTCTAACAAAAATAGTAAGTTATTTGGAATAAATAAAAGACAATATTATGAAGTTTTGTACGCGTATTATTTTTAATGCAGGTAGAAATAATTACACTCGAAGAAATTTATATGAAAATTTCACAGTTTTTAGCAGGAACTACGTTATAAAGCAGATTAAACTTATAAATTACTTTTGATAAACAGTAAAAGGTTGTATTATTTTAAAAAAATGAAAATGTTACCACGAATTTCCTAATATTTAACTTTAATATTAATAACCTTTCTTATAGTTTAACCTTTCGCATTATTGATTTATTTGATAGAGTACATAAGCCTTAATATTTGTTCAGGACCATTATTCACTTTTTAAAACAGCTGTCTTGTTTTACCTTTTGTTCTCAGTGAACAAAATTAGTGGTACGTGATCATGTGCCAAAAGTTTTACTGATGAAAACAGTAGAATTGATGTATGAAAACGAAGATATTTAATTTTATGTACATAAATATTATAAATATAATGATTATATTTTAGTTTTATGCATACATAAGCCTTTGTTTCTATATAAAATTAAAAGAAGTTTAAGTTTTTATGTCGTATTTCTTTCGGTGTATAATGAATATTAGTTTCAAGTTATTTATTATATGAACTGTAAAACATTATGAAAAAATGAACTGTTATAATCTTTTAATTAATCATTTTTTATGAAAGATTAAATACAAGAACAATCATTTTAACAGTAAATAATTAACATGGAATGTATGAAAAATGTTTTTTAATTGTAGAGACGACATACTCACTTCTTGAGGATAAAAAGGTGCTTGCAATGATACGCAAACAGCATTTGCAAAATCTGCTATACTAATGACGATTAACGTCAACCACTGTCGTTTAGTGAATTGTCTCATTTTATTTAATACTTTCCTAAAGCGTATAAAAATATCTGGTACAGCAAAATATGTTTGCAGTATAAATAGTTGTTTCGAAGACAACTTGAGTAACTACATTACCATTGGTTTTATTTATTGCTAAATTAATTTTAACAAATTATTTGCTTGAACTTGCTTGAAGCATTATGATATTATTGCTAGTTATACCGCAGTACAATATTTATGAGACACAACACTCCTAAGCGCGCGCACACACATAACGTAACTCGACAGCCCCAAGATTCGTCCGATCTTCACGAGTGCGATTCAACGTATGAAAAACTCAGGTCATCTTTCTGTTTCGATTTCTCGAACAAGCTAGTGTTAAGGGTCAACCGCAGATACTGAAGAGTATGACAATTTATCACTGTGACAATGTGTTCCAATATGATTTTACAAGATGTTCCATAGTTGTAAATTTTTGATTGGTTTTAATTTAATTGTTACAAATTCGTCGATTAATTAATAACAAAAAAATATAGTACTTTCATGAATTTAAATTTTTTTTATCTATTTTAATGTCGTGAACAGGATCACAACTGTATTGAGTTTAATTATTTATTTAAACATTATTTATTTAATTATTTAAAAATATACTAAATTTCACTCAAATATAATGGTTGTTAAAATAACAACGCAAAGTATTAATTATAAACAAATTATTTAATATAAGTAGCAAGCAATTTTTCATTTTTTAACACTTTGAATAATATATTATGGATTTTATTCCTAAATGTTTTTAGCCCGCACTCTGTTTAATGTAAATTAATTGGATATTAATAAATGAAATAATCCTTTTAAAAATTATTTATTAATTATTACTATGTATTTCTACTATGCAAACAAAAATATGAGTGACTGAGACAAAATCGATTAACGGATTACAACTTACACTCTATGTTATCACTTTATATAATTAAAAAATGGGTTATGCATTTTATTGTCAAATTTTATTTACACATGTTTACTTAATTTTATACTACAATTTTGCTGCATTCTATATAAAAATGCAATTCCGATTTACTAATACTTTTCGTACAAATATTTGCTAATCGTAATTTAAAAGATTTTTTATGTCAGGCTGGTAACACGCGCATAAACAAAACGTACTACACAAAAATTCTTCATAATATAGAATGACAATATATGTATTAGAATTGTCCGATGGAGGTATATAGGTCCACGACTTGTCCGCGGAAATTGCACAAATTCAGCTTGTAATGAATTCTGGAATTACATCAACCGCGCTGATGCAATACCAGCAAATAAACGAAACCAATAACATAACACTGTTACTTTTCTTAAGCTTATTGTACAATCGCTGAATTTTATCCGAATGAAATTTTCAAGCACGCAGATATTTCACAATTTAGCGCACGGGAATCACTTTATTAATGATATCATACGTAAAGTTATCACTAAAATTTAACTTTTTTACTTGTTCAAATTATAAGCGAGATACTAATGTTATCAAGGATTATAACGTGAATAGTGGTTCAACATCAAAATGTTTACTGAATATAGTATGTGATGACACATAGAGAAAATTGCTAGCTTTATTCTAAAATTTATTAAAATATAATGAATTCAATAGAATTTGCAAAGAAGTGAAAGAAATTCAAAATAATGAGAATATGAAAATTTACAATTAGCATTGAATTGTAACAAAAATCAATAGAAACAAAAACATATATAATGTAAGTATAAAAATAAAAATTAATGTTGTAGCATCATACAAAATCATAGTAACATTGTAATTTTACAACATGCAATAAAACATTACATTTTAGTATTCAATTTTATATTAGTACACTGAGAAAGATAATGCAAAAAAATCCTGTTTTCACTTTGTATCAATTATTTGTCAGTCTTTGAATAAATATTATTTTTTAAAAGGAAAAAAATTAGTTTTAAGCGTTGTCTTTATACTTACTAAATATTTCTTTTAAAGATAATTTAAAGCAATTTTTATTGAAAAACCAACATGTATCTGAAACAGTAATTTATTCTGTCACATTTTTCTCAGTGTATACTGATCGGTTGATTTCTTCATTTTAAAATTACGATACAATTTTTTCAGTGTAAAGTAAAAGTAAACCGTAAACGTAATAGACATTATTATGATTTAGCATTCTTAACGAAAGATCAAATCGAATTGATCTATTGTGGAAGATTCATGCAAATTCCAAGACTTCATATTTGACCAGATTGTTAGAACAATTTAAATCATTATTCCAGCAATCTAGCTTCTGGTTCAATTATTTTCTCAATGTATATATAAATGTAAAAGAATATTCGCTTATATGCGTTTCGCGAGTAGTGAACAGTTATCGTTACGCGTCTTGTAACCACACTTTCATAGGTAATTGTAAGAACGCGGAGTTTAAAAAGGATTGGAAGTGTTTGGCAATACTGGCGCTGGCAGCTGGCCTCATCTCCTCAATAATTTCTTTTGCATTTTGATTAAGAAACTGGTTCATTGCTTGTCCAATCACGTTGTCGCCATTCAACTGATCCACGATTCGGAATCGCGCACGACCTAAGGTAAAGTCAACTAACAAACGAGCTATCCTCATGTAACGTACTCCATTTCTTATCTCCTCTTTTCCCTGTACTCGAGCAATAGCCGATACTTCTCCTGCAATCGTATTTTCAATATCATTAACAAATTCTCAGAATTATCAAGTAAAAATTGATATTATTATAACATTGATGTGCGCGACATTTGTCTTTTAACAGTATAACATCATTTGTGTCATGAATTATTATTATTATTTATTAATATTTATCAGCAGTACAAAAATCCTTTGTTTTTTTGTGCTTTTCTTTGTGTTGAAAGTTATGCAGTTATATTAAGATGATCATGAAAAAAATCTGCTTGCCTTTTTTATTTTTTAAGTTTTAAAAATTAAATATTATTGTTTAATGAATAAAAAGAAATAATATATCGTTATAACGATGTTAAATGATCAAAAGTTATTTTTTAAATTGTATTTCAAAAACCATAATCTACGAAGTTGTGATATTTATTGGCAATAATAGAATTGTAGTAAATGCGGTTTTGATAAACAGAATATAACATGACGTATGACTTACAGTCCAATAGTATTGCTTTATCAAAACAGTATTAACGCTAGAACGGTGGAAGCAATCATTTCGACTGCCAACCTCCCTTTCTATTGCATTACCTGTTTGTCTTTGTTTTCAAATTATTCCACAATTCTGGTGATAAGTAAAAACATGTTTATTTGTTACAGTGTGTTGGTTTTGTGATTAATTCTGTATTTTGAAGGGACGAATAAATTTATTTTGAATTATAATATATAGTCATAAATATTATAAATATTTATGACTACTCCATTTCTAATTCACAATTGCACTGCTTAATACTTTTATATGTCAAAAGTATCCAGAAATTAAAAAGGAAATAATGTTTAATTCAATAAGTATATAAATTGAACTAATAATGTTCATACCAAACATAGCCCAAAAGTCTCCTTTGCTCTGAATTGGGAAAAGTAGAACTTGTCCAGCTACTTCATATTTTCCTTGCAATTCAATCTTAGGAATAGCTAAATGAAGATCCATTCTTAATGTCTTCAAATCAACTCGAACTTTGCTAATAGAATAATTTCCGGAGCCAAAAGCAGTAATATTAGTGAAAAGAGCTCGAACTTTAACTGCTCCGTGACCATTTTCCATTCCCAATTTTGGAATTTTTAAAGGTTCTATCGGTGGCAAGTTGAGATCACTTATTCCTGCAATACAGAAGTTAATGAAAAATCTTTATATTTTAAATAAATAAATTCAATCGTAACATTTCAAAAACAATTTTTATATTGCATTTTAATTAATTTAGGATTTAAAAATATTTGTTTTTTGTTTGGAAATAAAATTACCAAAGGAAAATAAACTAAGATATAAAATATGTAGAAATATATCCTAATTTTACATAAAAATTAATATTATCTTCATTTGATAACAATTATGTTCTTATAGAATATATATTTCAAAAAAATATATACATACATTTTTTTTTATTTCTTAACAGTTAGATAAGTTTTAATTATGAAACAATATAGTATATTAAGTAATTACTTTTATTTGTGTCACCTTATAATCTACTACTTTATTTCTATGCTTTCAAGTCTGCTTATGATAATACTGCATGAATTAAATCATTAAGTAAAACAGAGCAAAACTGCGGTGATAAATGACAATTTTCTATTTTTAAATTGAATTGTATCATATTTTAAAATTTTAAAATTGAAATTGTTCCGCATCGTCATTAAATTATCACAACTTAACCACTTAATGAAGATTTATCATTTTTTCTTCCTTATCGAGTTGTTTTCACTTACCCTTCTTTAGATAAGGTCTCAAATGAGTGAATGCTTTTTGAATACACGAGTCAATTGCCGGATCAGACCTTTTACATGGTAAAATGTACTCCGCTACAAACGTCACAAAACGTTAGTGATATTTTAAGAGAAATGTTAACTATTGGCTACAATTGAAAAGACTATGTATTTATGGTCATTTGTTTACACCAAAAATATTCAATATTATTAGATAACATTGTAATCATGGATTAATTGAGACTCAATAATATATAATACTTAACTCAATAACAAATAATAACTTAACCTTATATGAACAAATTAAACTTGCAGATGTGAATAAAGAAATAAACGATTAACAAAGTGGGTATAATTGAACGTTTAAACAATAGTCCTTGAGGTCGAATATGTTGAAAAATGATAAAGGATGAGAATAATTATATGAACACATAATGGTTGTACGTGTTTCCATTGTGAAGTAGCAATTGGTAATCAGCGAAAAATTCATTATCAGAAAAGAATTCATTATTCCATTATACTGTTAACAGTATAATTAAAACCCACATTGATGTAAACATCTCAAACAATATGTCACATATTTTTAAAAGGAAACGAATGCAATTATTCCGGGAGTAATTGTAAAAAAATTTTATTTTGCGAGTTCTTCGGACGTCATGCAACCACGATTAAGATTGTATATTCCTGTTCAGATGTAAACTGGATTTTATTTTTTTCTCCATAATTGATCATGCCCCCTTGCATAAAGTCTTAATGGAAAAGTTGTCTTGGTAAATAAATCGTCTTTGTTACATTTGAAGATCTTCGGTTTTGACCTTCCTTAATTCAAGGATGTCGGGTACTCCGGAATAAAGAAAATAAATATAGATAAATGAAAAAATAGTATAAATCGATATTAAGATTTCCAGTAATGTAGTCGACATTGTGGAGTACTTTTAATGAAATAAAATTTGATTTTATTTTTCATCAGCAAGGTAAAAAAACTTTTAATTTTTCTTGATTCAAGGATATCGAGCACCTCTCGTTATCATTCGACTCGCGTTTTCAAACGCAAGTCTGGACTGTGCAATGACCGCGACCTTCTACATTACTTTATGTGAAATATCGCAATAAAATACCCACTGATAATATTTATTCGTGTTGACATGTGTCAGCTTAGTTTTTAAAAAAGTGGAGCACTAAGTTATTTAAATTAAATAATAAACTTTGAGCTGCATCGTTAATTGTGCGTACTATATACTATACTTATTTTGTACGTTATGCCTGAATAACATAAATTCTTTCATTGATATTATGATTGATTATAAAACGTTTAATTACGAAGTTTTATTGCTATGTAGTCATATAATTTTCATTAAAAGTAACTTAAAACGATCAAGATTGAAGTAATGTTGTGAAAAATTAATATATTCTCCGGCAAGCTGTTTCTATTAAATGAATTTTAATATTGGTAAGTCTTAAATAAGATAAAATCAATTTTCTCTGAAAATTTACGAAATAGATGTATTTTATTTCTTATTTCGTGTGTAATTACAAAGTATATATTTTGTAATTATAACCTTTGTATCTCTGCTCACAACAAAGTACTCGTCAAGAAATTACTAATTTTTCTTGTTGAATTAGAAGATTATGAAAGATGATAAAAAACCTAAACAATGCATTACTTTAATGTTTTGAAATATTCTGTAATGTATATATGTTAGAAAATAATTAATAGAGATGGAATTTAAGGTTTTGCACAATTTATGATTTCTTGCTCGATATTTATTACTACACTTATAGAAATTGTTAAAAGAATAAATTTATTTACAAATACGTAAAAGAAAAATTATGAATATTATAATATAGATATCTTTGTGAATAAATATCACTCTCTCAATTTCAAACAATATTTTTCAGAGTTTATTTCTTAATCTCGCAAATTAATTAACAATCAATCAATAATCAACTGATGAATAAATTTGACAGATCATGAATACTGACAAATGTTTAACAAACAGTCGCTTGTATTACCAATTGACAAATAACAAATAACGTCAGTTTGTTTTTGAAGAAACAAAAAAAATTTAAACATGACATTGCAACAAAAAATGCTTTCATACTGAAAACAGCACTTTCAAACAACATTCTATTTTGAAAATGCGAGTTCATCTAAAAGTATCCTTGAAACGTAATTCAAAATGACAACTGCAATAATGAAATTGCACTGAGAGAAATTTACCAAATCAGCACAACTAAAGTTGTATAGTTGCAACATAATTAGTTACCACAACCGCAATTGCAGTTTGTTGTAGCAAGTGTAGCAACTGTAAACTATAGTAACAACAAATGTTTTCACCACAAGACTATTTTATAGTTGGTTACTGGGTCAACTGTGAAAAAGGAATTGCGAAATACAATGAACTAAATTTATAACAACAGTATTATTACTGTTAACGGCGTAGCTTTTAAAACAACCTTTAAAGCAATAAAATAAAAAAAAAATGCTAAAATAAAAATTACACTAAAACTGACATTAAAGAACAATTCAAATCACTAAAAGTGTGAGTAAAAAGCATTTCGCTAAAAAGTTCGAATCGCAGTTCAGTTTTACGGTCCATTTTACTATTAATTGGTTTTTTTGCTTCGACTCTGAAACCAACTTTATTACGGTAGGCTAAAATGTTTTTCGGCGCGCATCTCCAAGTATAATTATTTGGAGCTAATATTATCAACAATGAGCCGATCGAAAGTCGCGATAGCTATTTGCGCCCAATCGGATAAGCCGATTAATTGTGTCGCGTTCGCAAGGAGGCGCGCAAACGCGCCAGCGATTACCGTCAATAAAGAGCATACGCGTTTGTGCGTTTGACGCTTTGACAGCTACGCAATAAGGCGCGCGCTCTTGGAGCGTTTGGCGCTTTCACTGCGAGGCTGCTCATCCAACGCGGCCAACGGGCGAGTTTAGCAAAGCCTTTATTCCCGACTTTCTCCGGTCGATTCAGGCACCGAGTTATGCAACGTCTGACATAACCTTCGTCATGCCGACTCGGCGTGTTACGCCATGCCCCGCCATTATACGCCGTGGCTTCTCGGTGCCGCTGTTACCGCGTGCTCGCGAATTTATCATCGCAATTCCCTCGCCGGCTTTAACGACCATTGTCGAAGCACGCTCGAAATCGCGCCACTTTTTCCCACCATCGCGATTCCGCGCGAAAAGCCGCGAGATCGCCGAGATCGGCCGATTTTTCTAGCGCGATTGTTCGATCCGCGCTCCCACCTCGCATCCGGCGGATCCTTCTCCGCCGAGGGCTAACAAGATCCGTCCTTTCCCCGGTGTTTCACTACGCGCGCATGAAACTGTTGGAACCAATTAGGTTTTGCCCAACGAATTGGCAATATTTATTACGATTATACGGGCGAATGGACTGTGAACGGCGATCGCGTGAAAAATGCCCGCGGTTCGGCAACCGTCCTTTTGACCGCTCGCCCCACGAAACGCCGGTTTTCCGAGCGGTTGCGCTAGAGGTGGTCCGGTAATCGAGCCGGTACCGAGATTAGAAACGATGTGACGAGTCGTTGATGACGCACCAGGCGAGCGATTAGGAAACTGGCATAATTTACCGGGATCGAAATGTGAAACAGTAATTAGATAATCGGAGAAAAAAATCGTACTCCAGGCGCGCGTCCTTGGGAATTTGTACGTTTCGTAGCGGTGGCGACCGCGGGAGAAAGTTTGCTACGGTCGACCGATCTTATGTCAGCGGGATCTATTACGATTTGAAAGAATCGTTGCATTGTTGACTGGGATACCTTGATTGCGCCGCGAAACGTTGCTTCGCGCTTCCTGAATTATTATTTAGTTAACACGCTCGAGGATGCGAGCGCGGGCGTTTTCTCGCCCCACAATGGGCGCGAGGCGTAATTATCGCGACTCGCGAAAAGAATTATTCCGAGGGAGAAGAATTTTTCGTTGCAAAAACGCGCGGCCGATAATTCATCCGTGTGATTTATTCCTCTTGCATTATTGAATATTGCGTTCGATTATTGAATAACCATTGGCAAAGTTTTACGTTCGATGGTGGTTTATGTGTGTTATATAATGTAATATTGACCACACACGTGGAACACATTTTATGTTAATTTGTACATGGAGCGTTATTCGCGGCAAATGTATAATTTCTCAGTGCAATTTGTACTTTTTTTTTGTTATTTACATAGGCTTTTTTATGATTGGCTGTTGCGCGTTATTTTTTTTTATGCATTGCTTTGGTGACACACATATTCCGTCGGAAAGAAAAGTTCCTTTTCATAGTTGTCCTAGTCGATACGTATTAACGAGTCATTTAACGTGTATCAATTACAGTGTCAAAATGAGTCGGATATTTTTTTAGTTTACGGTTAGAAATTTACGTAAACGTGCAATCCCGCAGATTTTACGTATATTTATACGCAATATTTAGCGTGTCTTTTTGAATAATAAATAATTATTTATTTCATTATCTTTTGCAATCTTTCGGTTATGTTTTTAAATTGCCACCACTTATACGAGACAGAGCAATAAATATTAAGTATTGAATTATGACATGATTGAATTTTTTTCATCATTAGAAAAACGTTCTGGAACTGACATTGTTCAACTGGAAAATTAATTTATTTACAGAAAACGTTTTAAGTTTAAAATCCCAGGTAAACATATTAAAATAATTTAATATCATCGTAAATGACTTAGATTTTATTATATATTTTACTGCTTACTTTGAATTTAAAATGCAAAATATTGTATTTTCAATATTAATATGCATAACTATGTACTATAATGAAGATAAAAATCGATATAAATATAATATAAAGTAATTAAAAGATCTTTTTTTAAATTTTCAATTCTTGTCCCATTTTTTTATATGTATTTACTTACTTTTCATGACATGCATTTATGAAAACAATCAATTGCAATTAGTTAAATAACAAAGAATTGTAATCAGAAGAAATAGGACATCGGAATATTATTGTGAGAAATAATGAAAAATTAACAGCGAATGTTCATTGTGTAAAGTACCGGGAAAATTAGTGTTGAATTAGAAATGAAAGAACGAAAAGCCCGTCTTAAGTAATTAATTATTACACAACTTAGATGTTAAAATCACGTTTCCAAAACATCAGAACATTTGATAATGTTCGTCATAGCAAATGTCTTTAGTCTATCATTTCGACACCATTTGAATTGCGCAAATTACCTGACAAAAATACATTTATGTTCACAAATATATGTAAAAGGCCCATTTAAATGCCTGTAAAACAATTTCTCATGTCAATTTTATATTTTTAACGCGGTTTTTCACTGGCATAGCAAACACATGCTAAAAAAATAATTAAAAATATCTCAAATTAACGTTATTCTTCTCGAAAATACTCGAAACACTCTAATTAGACAATTTCGTAAAACGCCTCGGTATCACAATTGACCATAAAAGTCATTTCTATTAGATATGCTAATTATAGCACAATTCTCACGTGTCGGAAAATCCGGTTCACTGGCTCCAGGATTGGTCACATTTTCCGCGGTGATAACAACTTGGGCCGTGATAAATGTGTTGAATAATCCAAAAACGAGAAAAATTGGAATAAACATTTTGACCATGGTTTCGTTTGCTAAAAAAAAGTTTCACAACTGTTGCTTAAATAATGTCCTGATCTGAAGCACGTGCTGCACGCGGACCGGTTGCGCTGATACTTCTTGACAAAGATAATTCGCCTCCACCGCGCCTTGACGTCGCGTTGCCGCGCTTAAGGCATTTTACGCAAAAGGTGGTTTACCAAGACGGGACAGCAATGCGGAACAATTTTGCGTGAAAAGAGACGGAGAAATACCGCGACTGCTCTGTGATTAAACTAAAGACGGGTCCCCTTCATATTCAGTCTTATATGCGAAAGCCCCTACTCTTAAGGTAAGCTCCTTTGAGTACGCGGTACCATACACACAGCTGCCTCTTTCTTCTTCTTTCTTTTCTTTTATCGTAGGGTTCGACACCTCGAACATTTTCGTTTTGTTTATGCCTCAATGCAAGGACGTGTTATAATTTTTTACTTAAATTAGATTGCAGCTTATCAAGTTTGCTTTACACACTGAATATCTGAAAAATAATTAAGAGGTAATCAAACAAAGGTTTCGACTACAAATTAATCCTAATTGTGTAGAAAATTATAATTAATAAGTAAGCTTAGTCGTTATGTAAAGGGATTGTACACTATGACGGTGTGTTCAGAAAATTCGTTATATAAATAAAGAAAAAAAATAGCAAATTTATAGATTTCGAATTATTAAATAGAATAGTAAATAAGAATTTATTATTTATGTACTTTATCTTGTTTAACTTAGAAATGTCATATTTATTATTAGAAATATTTTAGAATCTACAACAATAAAAATTGCAAAATGATTACAATATTAATACACTGAGAGAAATTTGCTTAGTACGGCCAACTAAAAACTTTAAGTTATTGTCAAATAAGTTGGACTAAATAAATTTATAGTTGGACAAATCAAAAACTATAGTTGTGAGAACTAATTCAGCCCCAAC
>JABFPN010005286.1:0-13448 GCA_022817305.1 Leptoteleia sp. ZL-2020 | reverse complement strand
CTTTAACCCCTTCAAATAGAAGTATTTGATGACAGCACGATTTTCCAGCTTTTCCATTTTTAAGAAAAACACAGAGGCGTCTTGTTCAGTGTGCCCTCAAACCTAAACTAACATGGCGATCGGGCTGATACTATAGCTACAAGCTATCTAAGGATGGTACTATAGAACGCCACCTCAAGGTAGGCCTAGTGGCGCCATCTCTTGGTCAGGCCGGAAACTTATCAATCCACCCTCGTAGAATTCTTGTTGAGACATATGGTGACAATTTTCTGTTGGATACGATATGCAGAGATTGGTTTTCAATTCAACTGTTTCAAAACATTTAAAAGGAATGATCCAAAAGCAAAGACATTGGGTGTCATATGAATTGAAGCCAAGAGACGTCGAACGGTGTTTTGGCACGTGTCAACTACTGCTTCAACGGCAGAAGAGAAAAGGTTTTTTGCACCGTATCGAGACTGGCGATGAAAAGTGGATACACTACGATAATCCAAAGCGTAGAGAATCGTGGGGTAAGCCCGGCGATGTCTACACCGTCCGCAAAACCAAATATCCATGGTTCGAAGCTTCTTCTCTGTATTTAGTGGGATCAGCAGGGTGTAATTTATTATGAACTGCTTAAACCGAACGAGACTATCACGGGGGATCGCTATCGACTTCAATTGATGCGTTTGAGTCGAGCTGTAAAAGATAAACGGCCGCTATACGCGCAGAGACACGACAATGTGATTTTGTTACATGACCACGTTGACCTCGTGTTGCAAAACCAGTGAAAACGTACTTGAAAACGCTTAAATGGGAAATTCTACCCACCCGCTGTATTCACCTTCCGATTTTCATCTATTCCGTTCGATGGCACATGGGCTAGCTGACCAGCGCTTTCATTCTTACGAAGAAGCTAAAAGAATGGATCGATTCTTGGATAGCCTTAAAAAACATGTCGTTTTTCCGACGCGTGATTCATGTACTGCCAGAAAGATAGGAGAAAGGGGTCTCTAGTGCCCAAGCGGAAATTTTGATCGGGCGCTCATCGGGGCCCAAGCGGGCTAAAATGGGTCCCTCCAGGGCAAACTATGACAGGCCTCGAATAGCGATATAACGGGGGCGCCACCAAGGCCCCGGACCTAGAACCCAATTGGGGCCACATTACACAAACCCAATTGGGGCCATCTTATGTAAATTCAGTAGCAAAGCACCTAAAAAGGCTTTGCGTCTATCAATTAATAGGGTCCAGTCCAATTCCACCAAAAATTATAAAAAAACATGTTTACGTTGTATCCTTGTCGCATTTTGGTTTTGTATCATTCCTCTGCTTTCTTCTATAACTATGTATACAAAAATGTTTTTTAATTAATATTTATTTATTGATTTGATTCGCTTAATGTTATTCAAAAGCAGCATGAACATTTACATAAATAATAATTAATTTAATTACATAAAGATATTTGCTTAATAATTTTCAGTTATGTTAATTGTAAATATTTAAGTTTTTTAATTTTTTTACATTTTTTAAGCATAAAAATAAATAAATATAAGAATTACAAACATTTTTAAAATTCATTAAAACAATATTTCAACTTTAAAAATTCAAATAAATTTGACTTCTTTTTCCTGTGTATCATTTCATCCATTCAGTCACAAAAAAAATTAAATATATTTCTTGTATATAAAACGATAATAGAAAGCGGCGGAATAATGTGAAATTCAGATCGGTGTATCCGATAAAAACGTTTACAGGAGACTCCGTGATGCCAGTAATGGCATGTCCGGTAAATACCTTATTGGGCACCAGAAAGATTTACCTAATTGAAGTCACTTATGGCGTGCCCGGTAAATACCCAATCGGGGCCCAGTAACATTTACCCAATTGAAGTCCGTAGGGGCAAGCCCGATAAGGACTCTATCGGGTCCCAGTAAGTTTTGCCTTATTTTAACCCAGTACGGGCTTACCCGTTTAAAGCCCTGACGAGGCCAACTCGGGTTCCATTGTGGTAAACCATTAAGTGGGCTCCCCGATAGATACCCGATAAAGGCCCAACCATTTTTATGGTTTGCCCGGACAAATTTCTACTTGGGTGATGGGTAATACTTTAAATGAAATGTTTTTGTTCCTTAAAGATTTAAATAAAGTTTCTATTTTGTAAAAAAAAAAAACAGCGAGAACTAATTCAAGGTCCTAATACATCATGTTTTTTTCTATGTTATTTAACCAATTTTTTCTCCTATTTTATTTTATAATTTTATTATAATGTAATATGATATAAAATTTACTTAATGCTTCTTTTTATTTTTCAATAACTTTCTCAGTAATAATTTTAATCTAAATTTACAAATTCAATGAAAATGTATATAAAACTGTATAGGAACTTTAGAATATGTAAAATTATATGCTTAAATTTTAATTAATTATTACAGATAATGAAGAGTTTGGGAATAGCAATGAAAATAATAAAAGTGATGCTACAATTGACGATTCAGTAGATACTGCGAACGAATCCTTAAGTCAAAAAAATAAACAACTGGAATTAAAGAGTGTATCATCTAATAAACCTATTTTGATTGGAGAAGCAATTGTCTCTGTAGTAACAACGAAAAGTGTTGTGAACGGTACTTTTTCCGTACCAGTTACTCCTTTTCCTCAAACTACAGAACAATTAGACTCTCCACAAACCTCAATTTATCAACGAGAAACTTTTTCAATACCTTCGGTAACTGAAACGGTAACGACAGTAACAGCCAGCTCTGAGAAAGTCCCTTCAGTGCAAACGGTCCGCAGTATATCTGGAGCACGTTTTCTACCATTTGATGTTTTACAGCACCGTAATTCTAAAACTACCAATCAGAAAGCTATTACCTCACTATCTTCATCTGAACGATCAACCGAAAGTATTATAGATAAGTTAGACAGAGTTCAGTCAGAATTATCAAGTGGATTCCTTGCTACAAGCTTTGGATCGTCGGGTAATAATATTCAGATTGAATCAATGCCTGAAGCAAGGCAATCACTGAATACTCAAAAAACAAGCACTACTTTAAAAACACCTACTATAAATAAATTTGTACCGAAAAGATATAATGAAAGAAGATTAAATAAAACTACAGCAGCAATTCCAAACATATCTAAACTTGGAGAAACATTAGAAGAAAGAAAAATAAATCTATTAAAAGAAAGTAATGAGAGAAGTGAAAGCAAAACTGGGTCAATAATATCCAAAACAGATGCGAAAACTGTTAATTCGTATCCAGTAAAATTTGGAAACTTTACTGTTGCTGTTCAAGATGTATCTGCATTTCTACCACCAGGTACCTCATTTAAGTTATATGGCTTAAAAACTATTTTATGGAGTTATATCTTATTAGATGTAGATATTACTAATTTCTTTCTGCCAACTTTAGATATTTAACATATTTTATTATAATAATACCAAATTAATTTATAAAAGAGATACAGTGGATATGTAATTTAAATCTATTCCCGTTTCATTTGACTTTCTTCATTTCCTTACAGAAGTAGAAAAACATTAGACAAGAAAAATAAATTTTTGATAAATTCTTTCGTCCCATGAAAAAAACTATATAGTTTGCCATATATGTGGTATATATGTGGCATAATGTAGTATATATGTGGTATATAGTTTGCCATATATGTGGTATATATGTGGCATAATGTAGTATATATGTGGTATATAGTTTGCCATATATGTGGCATATATGTGGCATATATGTGGTATATATGTGGTATATATGTAAAATTGTTTCATAGAGTCAAGGATATATATAAGGTTATATAACATGCCGTTTCTACTTCGCATATGCGGCATATATGTGGCCATGCAAGTTGCAATATTTGCACTTTATATGACATTAATACTAACATATTCTACGACGTTTCGCTTTACTCGACTAAATTTTGAAGCGTTGACAAACGTTTTTTCCTTCTTTTTGATACATTAATATCCTAACGATCATTCAAAAATCATAGTTTAAATTAAAAGAAAAATATTTATGAAGAATTAAACAAAATAATATTAAATTATAGGGAAGAATGAAAAACAAATATTCATAATGTAATAATAATAAAACGATAATACAAGGGAAGTTTATTATTGATTAAAAAGAAGGCAATGGGAATTTTTAGTTGACTTTATTTTTAAAAATCAAAATACACGCGTATAAGTAATAAGAAGTATAAAAGTAAAAATAAATCTTTCAGATTTTTATCGGGGTTCCGAAGCTGGCAAAGGAATCTCTACTTAAAACGCAATTGAATTGGTTTATTTATATGTGGGGTGTCATGCTTTCCCAGCAAGGCCCCGTACCATCTTTGAGACAGTTTCCTAAACTCCACTTTTCAGTGAAGTACTCATTCTTACAGCTGCTTGTACAGCACCTGAGATTTTCACTCCCTGTTGCCCAGAAGATTAGTGCTTCTTCAGCACTAGAGATTGTCATTTTATTTGTAGATATCTCAGCTGGTTATTTTTACAATAATTTACAATTTCTAATTTCTAGTGGTCCATGTGACACTAGCGCAAATTTTTACAAAAATATAAATAAATATATAATATATATATATAATAAATAAATACAATAAATATAAAATAAATAAATTGAATAAATAAATTAAATTTGGGACATCATAGCAATAAATTAAGGACAGCACGAACGAGCATCCAGATGAATATAATTTCTTTTATTGGTATCAATTCGTCCATTGTTTTAAATAAATAATAAATTAATTTATTATATATGTATATATAACTGTTCCGTCTGTTAATTTGAAGTCATTTTCAATCTTTCTCTCGATCGTTATTTTTGACAACAGACAAAATAAATATTTAAACGATTATGTATATATCAACGTTTCGACTTTTTATTTAAGTCCTTTTCAAGATCTAGAATTACAATACGGAGAATTATGAATAAATAGTTACAAGGTTATATTTTTACAAAATTATAATTTTTACAAGAAGAAAAAATAAAATTAAAAATTAAATAAATAAATAAAATAATTTAAATAAATAATGAAAATATTAATCTAACAACCAGTCAATTAGCACTAACCTAATTGTTATCCAAGAGATTATTGTACGTCAGTTACATTTTCGTCAAAATAGCTTCTTACGATTTGTCAACTGTGTATAGTACAATAATCTTTTCATAACTGTGTGTATCATTCTCTGATTTGTAGTTATGTATTGGAGTTAAATGTTTGTATATATATTGTGTTAAAGGAGTTTCAGAAATAAATATTATAATTTAAGTATTTTCTCATATATTTTATATGTTATTATTTGGTTTTATAGGTAGCACATCGGGTATGTTTCGTTTACAAAAGTGGTTTTCAAAATCTAAACTCTTTACATTTTGCCATTTCATTTGGTGGTTATTTTCCAATGTGCGGTTAGTATTAAAGTTGTGTTCATTGGGATACAATTTAAAATTCTGTTGGTGTTCTTTAATTCTAGTTTTTAAATTTCTTTTTGCTTGTCCAATATAGCATTTATCACAATCTGTACAGTTTATTTCATAAATGACATTTTGGTTTTGATCAGTTCTCAGTTTGTCTTTATTCTTCTTGATAAAATAGATTTTATTGATATAACAAAAAAAATGATAATATGTATTTCTGAAACTCCTTTAACACAACATATACACAAACATCTAACTCCAATACATAACTACAAATCAGAGAAGGATACACACAGTTATGAAAAGATTATTGTACTATACACAGTTGACAAATCGTGAGAAGCTGTTTTGACGAAAATGTATCTGACGTACAATAATCTCTTGGATAACAATTAGGTTAGTGCTAATTGACTGGTTGTTAGACTAATATTTTCATTATTTATTTAAATTATTTTATTTATTTATTTAATTTTTAATTTTATTTTTTCTTCTTGTAAAAATTATAATTTTGTAAAAATATAACCTTGAAACTATTTATTCATAATTCTCCGTATTGTAATTTTAGATCTTAAAAAGGACTTAAATAAAAAGTCGAAACGTCGATATATACATAATCGTTTAAATATTTATTTTGTTTGTTGTCAAAAATAACGGTCGAGAGAAAGATTGAAAATGAATAAACTTATTAGCTTTAATATTTAAGTTGTCGGTATCATTATAATAATCAATTAATTCATCTTTATTATCTTCAATGTTAAAATTGTAGAAATTGTCACGAATTTTTTACTAAAATTTTAATAAAAGAATTATCTCTCTATTTATCTTATGATGAATCTATTCAATTGGGGACAGGAAGTAAGTTTTAATGAATATTCTTTATTTTTATATAAACTTTTTTTATTACATTTGAAATTACGGAATTACTTAATGGAATAATAAAAATGTCATGTTAACGTTTCATTACATTAGAAAACTTTGCAATTTCTGAAAGATCAAGATTTGGCAAATATTAAACTGTACAGAAGGGCAATAATAAGAAGCGAAAGATTTACCACTTCAGTATACGATGACAAAATGTATCGTGATAACGGAAGATAATGCATGATTCAGTAGTTCAATATTCAAAATTCTGGATATTTTTATCACAAATAATTAAAATACAAATTTGATCGTATTATTTCAGTTATCAAAATAAACCAAATCGTACTTATTTAATTGTATTGGAAAATACAAATTCATTATTACTTTTTTATATCCTTCACTTATAATGTAATTAATTTTAGGTTTCAAATTTAAACAAGACCCAACTACTGCAAAATCTCTATTGAGTGAAATTCTGGAAGAATCCCAAATTGATATATCTTCTTTTTTGCCACCGGATTATAAAAAGAAAAATCACACTCAAAATATTACTGCTTTGGCATCAAAACCAACGACTGAAAACACAATAATCCCCATTGCATTGTCAACAACAGAAAAAACAACAAATTCTTCATCAACAAAAGCAACGCCGATTCAAAATTTATTTGCTAAATCAGAGGTGGATTTGACTGCACTTCTGCCCAAAGATTATAAACAACGATTTAAGATTCCAGAAGTTAAAAGAACGAGGAGTCAAAATGAAGGAAAACATACTGAAAATACATCTTTTTCAACGACAGAACCAACGTCAACTACTAAATCAAGTGGAATTAAATTAATTTTTCCGAGTAGACCTGGAGGTCGAAAGACTGTTGCGAAAGTTACAATTCCATCGAGTTCCAAAGGTGAAAGTCCGGAACCTGTCACACCACGTATTCAAAAAGGGTGGCCTACACGGTAATATATAGTAATATCTTCAAAATTACCATTGTCGTTGCGGCAGGCCGCGGACCTGCCGATTATAATTGGCATCCATATACACAACAGCCGCTGATTGTATCCGTAACCAAAGGGTTAAATAGATCATAAACTAAAAGAACTTTTGAAATGAGACCTTACTTTGAAAGTAATATCAAATTAAATCCCTCGTGGGATCATTTAGTACTGACCGAACATAAACAAACAACTGTGCAAACGCTCCAATATATCGATCATCAATCGATCGCAGAATAACGCTAAGGGCTGACCGAACTACACTCACAAAACTGTTGTTACAAAGCCGCACTTTTTTATGTAACACCTCGGGATTGGAAATTACCACTTTTAGAACGACAACAGTAATATTGTATTACAGATAGATTACTGGAATGCAGTACTGTAAATTACATAAATTTGGGACTGCATTATCATTCAAACGGTAGTGAAAATGTACTGAATCTGTACTGGAAATTGGTACTGCAACACTGCCTTTTTTAATACAAAATCAGTATTATTTCATTACTGGTTCTGCACTGGATGTCAGTATTGTAAATTATATAAATTTGGTACTGTATTATTATTCAAACGGTAGTGAAAATGTACTGAATCTGTACTGGGAATTGGTACTATATTACTGCTATTTTTAATATAAAATCAGTAATGTTTCATTACTGGAGAAATACTGAAATTTAGTACCGAATTGTTTTTCAAGCAACACTGGCAAAATACTTAAACAGTACTGAAATAGGATTATCGTATTTCTGTACTGAAACAGTACTCAGCCGTTAGTCAGTACTGTTCCACTGTCGGAAATTCCTACTTGGGTATAATTATTACTGAAATTCGT
This sequence comes from Leptoteleia sp. ZL-2020, assembly GCA_022817305.1. NCBI lineage: Eukaryota > Metazoa > Arthropoda > Insecta > Hymenoptera > Scelionidae > Leptoteleia > Leptoteleia sp. ZL-2020. The sequence continues at coordinate 5,350 of JABFPN010005286.1, read as the reverse complement.
ATTACAATTATTATCAGAACAACCTGTTACTCAATATCTTTCTTCGAAATGATTACAACATTCCATTTTTAAAAAAATAATTTGAAGGTCTCTTTCAAATTGTTAAGAGTTTTTATAGTAACGTTATGTAAAAAATCACATTTTTTCGTTAATTAAATTTATATTTTAATTAATTTTTATAAAGTAAATAATATGTAATTCTAATTTTGTTTAGAGCAACTACAGAATTTACTGGATGGCCTAAACCATCAACACTGCCAATTTCGATAGAAAAATTATTAGAGGCTGCCCGAAGTGTTACAGTTTCATCATTAACTAATACATCTATCATAGTATCAACCAGTACTGCTTCCAGTACAACAACAACAACTACAACATCAACAACTCCCAGACCAACAACGCCAGGAATATGTGATGAGGAGTGCAAAGTAGCTGGAACAATTCGACTCGTTGGAAACGCAACGTGGGTTCCTGAATTACTCAATCGAAATACACGAGAATGGCAAGATTTAGCAAATTCAATTGAAAAAGAGGTAAAAATAAATCACATTTCAAAAGAAATACTGTTTGAACGACCAGTCAAAAAGATCGAACTGAAGGATAAAAGGTGTTTATTTACCTTTTCTAACACATGCAAGTTGGGCACGCGCACTTTATATTTGTTATATAATAACGTATTTTATGCACTAATTCAGTCAATAAAAAATGCGTTAATGCACAAAATGACAAATTCAAACAAGCGCGCAAAAGTTTTACATTTTTTACAATAAGTTATATTGTAGCGCGTTAAATAAACATGTTAAATGACTGCTCACTCTTATGAGGATTTCCACTAGGCTCTGTCTCCTGCATCTCCTGCATAAAATCTGGCACTCTCATAGATATTATATCGATTTCAAGGTGAAAACCCCCTCACACCCAAATAATGCAAAACATATTTTCTGTATATTTTTTCACGCAGAGTACGATTTTTTGTACGAATATTTGACACTTGACTTTTTATACAAACTAACGAAACTAACAAAAGTAACATATATAATATTTGTAAGGTTTGTGATATTTATTCAAATTAACGACACTAACCCTATCAAGTATTAAACCTTGTTATTTACATTAGTTTAGTTAGTTTTTATTACAAAAATCATGTTGAGTTCCATCTTTAAGGGGCATCATCAAGAGTCAAAAACTCGCATTTCCGAAGATTAGAATATCGTCTATAGAGTGATAACCCCCTCAAACCCACATGATTCAATATATGTTTTTTATGTATTTTGCTATATAGATTATGATTATTCAAGAAAAAATTAGTTTTTATTGACCGTTATAAAGTTATTTGCGGAAAACTGTCATTTTTACCGTTTTTTGACTATAACTTTTAAATGGCAGGAGAATGTCAAATTTGTATTTAAATTCGTAATCGGGGCAAAAATATATCGATTTCATTTGTTTTTACCCTGATGGAGAGGGGGATAATGTTCTGAATAATTACCAATATTTTTAACAGAGTTGTATCTATTTAGTATTTAGAAAAGCAAAATTAAATTTTAGACAGATAGAACAATCCAACTACTAGATTTATAAAGGTAATTTACAACCTAGAAATAAAAAAATATTTTTTGCAGATGAATATTGTGTTCTCTACATCTCCAGTTCTGAAAAAGTGGTTTAAGGAGATAAAAATAGACTCTTTCAGGTAAAATTATTCATTATAATACGGTATATATTACTCTGTCTGAAAAGTAAGATGAATTTGTATGGTTGGCAAACATAATTTTGTGTTTACAAAAATGCGAATAGCATTGCAGCAATTGAATATATTGACTTGAAACTCTGCATTTATATCAAGTGCAGTACTACGTACTTATCAAAACTAATTACCCAAGTAGAAATTTGCCCGGGCAAACTATAAAAATGGTTGGGCTCTTATCGGGTATTTACCGGGGAGCTCCTTAAGGATTTACCACAATAAAACCCGAGTTGGCCCCGTCAGGGCTTTAAACGGGTGAACCCTTACTGGGTTAGAATAAGGCAAAACTTACAGGCCCCCAAAAGGGTAATTACCGGATCCGCCCTTACGGGCTTCAATTGGGTCAAACTTACAGGGGCTCGATAAGGTATTTATTGGGCACGCCATCATGGGCTTCAACTCGGTAAAACTTGCAGGGACCCGATAAAGTGTTTACCGGGCACGCCATAAGTGGCTTCAATTAGGCAAAACTTGCTGGTGCCGAAGAAGGTATTTACCGGGCATGCCATTACTGGCTTCACAGAGTCCCATAACTGTTTTTATCGGATACACCAATCTGGGTTTCACATTATTCCGTCGCTTTCTATCATCGTTTTATATACAAAAAATATATTTAATTTCTTTTTTTTGTGATTGAATGGATGAAAGTTATTCAAATATTTCCAATTAATCAAAAGTAGAATTATCGTATAGAAGTATCGTATTTTAGTACTGAAACAGTACTCAGCCGTTAGTCAGTACTGTTCCACTGTCGGAAATTCCTACTTGGGTTACTGTCCACTCAGATGACAATCGTTTTGATTCCGGAGTGAAGTGATGGATCCATATTTCATCCATTGTTACATATCGACGCAGAAATTCCGGTTTGTTACGTTTAAACATGGCCAAACACTGCTCACAATCATCAACACGTTGTTGTTTTTGGTCAACAGTGAGCAAACGCGGCACCCACTTTGAACAGAGTTTTCTCATGGACAAATGCTCATGCAATATAATGCCAAAACGTTCTTTTCATATTTTTACGATGTCAGCTAACTCACGCAGCTTTACTTTCCAATCATTCAAAACGATTTAGTGGATTTTTTTTTTGTTTTCTGGTGTTACCGCCTCATTTGGACGTCCACTGCGTTCTACATCATTGGTGTCTCTACGACCACATTTCAAGTCAGCAAACCAACTTTTTATTGTGGTTTCTGATAGAGCGGAGTCCTCATAACACTTTTCAAGCCATTGCCTCGCTCGGACGGTGTTTTTTCCTATCAAGAAGCAGTGTAAAATTAAAATATGAAATTGTTGTTGACCCACTGTTTTGAAAATAACTAAAGTAGTGTCACTCTTAGCACAATAACTCGCAAACTAATGAATAGAATGCCATGAAATTTTAACAGCTGTCTTTTGAAGGTTAGCACTAACTGAAAATGAGGTGAATGCAATAAAACTAGCGCCATCTATGTGTGAGGCCCGGGACTTTAAGCCCATGTGTTAGTTATAGAAGAAAGCAGAGGAATGAAACGAAATCAAAATGCGACAAGGATACAACGTATGTATGTTTTTTTATAATTTTGTTTATAAATGGTTCAGATATAAATAAATTCAGTGAGATCTAGTTGATCAAACATAAACGACGCGTCGAAGTTTGGGCAATATGACCCCAATTGGGTTCTAGGTCCGGGACCCTGTTGGCGCCCCCGTTATATCGCCATTCGGGGCCTGTCATGGTTTGCCCTGCAGGGGCTCATTTTAGCCCGCCTGGACCCCGACAGGCGTCCGATCAAAATTTATGCTTGGGTATACGCGTCCAAAATGCACACAATGTTTTAATATGTAATTCACCATATTTTTTTGACACAGTAGTATAATTATGTTAACACAGTTGAATATGCTTTTATTTTTACACGGAAAGAAAAATCAGCGGATATTATGGTAACATTTTCACTGTTAGTTGTATAACTTTGCTTCCGCCGTTTCTTTTTCAATATTCAAGGCTTTTCTTAAACAATTGTTCATACATTTACGACTAGAAGCATTGTCTATCGATAGCCACCACTTTTACCAATCTTTCGTAAGTCCCGATTGTTGACTTCTTCAAAAGAACGTCAGAGGTAGTCAGTTCGGTCCCGTTCCATTGACTGAAGCTAATTGTAGTTAATTCAATTTTCAGTCAATCCTGTTTGTGTACTTAAAAATTCTATTGAATTTCATTGTATATAATCTATATGAAAACGCAATGTAAAACGATCAAAACTTGCTTATTGTAATTCATCTCGTTTTTCGGATACTGGGTGGATACTTGGCCTTCACCTTATAGTATTATATATGAAATGTAGGGGGGGGGATCATCCTAATAATTACCGAAATGTATTTGATCTAATGAAAACTTAAAACTGAAATCATGTCCTTTTGATACGTTGAGTTTTTACGTTTACTTCAGTTAGCAATATCCATTATTTCCATGGATTTCGAGCCGTTATATTGACATAAATATTATCGTTCCCTTATTTTTAAGAAGTAAGGACGCGGTCCTCAACATCTAATATGCTAATTTTTCTTTTCGTGTATCATTTGCACGATTTATACACTAGGAAAATAATATTAAACTTAAAATTAATTCAGCATCAATTTTCAAAAATATATTTAAATAAATATGGAATTAACCACGTATTTATTTAATATAATAATGTATTTTCGTAAATTTTTTACACAATTTACATAATTTTTTTCTATAAAAATTTAGATGTTAATAAGACTTCAAATATTATTAGTATTATGTTCTGGGACTGAACAATAAAACGTTCTTAAAAACGGAAAATGTAAACAGAGGCTGATTCGACCTTCAAAATATTACTTTGATGTTATAACCATATGAATGGTGGCATTATGTAAATGCTCTGGCAGCGCTATGGGAAACTTATGAAAACGTTATAAGAAAAATATGCTAACCATCTAGGAATTGCAAGAAAAATTGTAATCTTTTTTTGTTTCTTGAGAACAGTGGATAAAACCAAAAAAGTACAATTAAAAATTATAAAATGTATTCATAAAAGACGTAAATATTATGCCTTTTCAATTTATTTTTACAATTTTATGAATACATTGCATAATTTTTGATCATACTTTTTGCAACATTGTCCATCATGTCTTCAAATTACATAGGAAAATTTCAGTTTTATTACATATTTTTTCTCAGTGCACATAATATTGTTTCAATAATTGTGCTCCGTTAGGGAATACTTCCATAACTCTTCTTTATATGACATTTATATGACTATCGCATTCAATTGTCCAAGTATTTTAAGGGTTGAATCACCCGTTCTTTATATTTTTCGTTTTGCAGAACGTTTTATACCTCAGTCCCATTATTATGTTCTATATCTTAAGGTGAAATGTCACTCGTTGACGAAGTTCAAATTGAGAAAAATTGCCGCCAAATAAATATTTGTAAATATTTTACAAAATAATAATTAATTTGAGAAGATCGCAACGTACGTCCAAAGTTAAACTTGTTTAGATTTTTTTAAATTGTTTTTTATGTATTGCAACTTTTCTCAAAAAGCTATCTTTTGGAAGTCGTTTTTGTAACCCAAAATATAACCTCTAAATTAG
>JABFPN010005285.1:0-13449 GCA_022817305.1 Leptoteleia sp. ZL-2020 | reverse complement strand
GATTAATTTAATTATTAAAATTTCTCGATGATAAGAAATTTGTTCACATTGGGGAGATATTGATTTAGTGAGAATTAATCACTTTTATGGTGTGTAACTATTTAACTTTTGGAAGTCGTTTTCCAAGAGGAAAAAAATGATTTTCAAAAGTTGAGCTGTATTACATGATAAAAATGCTGTTTTCAAGGTGATATAGTTTTTCCCAAGTTAAAAGAATCGTTTATCATTTGAAAATTTTTATTATTAATTTATTTAATAAAAATAAATTAAAACACCCTAACTCCGTGATTTTAGCACTGCGATTTCAGCTTAATGCTTGACAAAAGATTCAGACAATTTCTCAGATATATGAGAATATAATTTAATTATAAAACCGAAAATTTTAAATCAGATTTAAGCGAATTTACGTAACGCGTTTTTTGGTTATTAAAAAACGCATTATTTTAATATATATATTATTTTTAGGTAGTATTGTATACAATTACCAAAAAGTTTTTTAGAAATTAATAAAACAAATTAAAATTAACAAAACTACCGAAAATAGAGAAACTAACAAAACAAAATAAAACTAACGAAACTAGCATCTCTTTTTTAATCATTTTTATTTGAAACAAATATTTATGCAAGTAAACAAATAAAAAACTAACGAAAATAACATGTATCTTTTAATAAGTGTTATTTCAAAAAATTATTTATGTAAGTAAAAAAATAAAAAAAGCCAAAAAAGATGCTTCAGTAGCTGAATATATTGTTTGGCCCTGAAAAGGGCCGTTTGTAGGTGCATTCGGTGATTACGTTGAATTGTTCATGACAATTATGTAAAAATTCTTTTTGAGGTTTTATTAATTTACTCGGGTAACGCGTCGAAAGTCATGGTGGGAGATGGGTTAGGGGTGAGGGTGTAAATTTCAACGATGTCGGCCAATAATTGAAGGAATGGGTCTTGCGCCGTTCTACGCATTCTCAGATTATTTTACATTAAAATAACGCGTCTTTGTAATAGCTAAAAATAATATATATATTAAAATACCGCGTTTTTTAATAACTAAAAAACGCGTTCCGTAAATTCGCTTAAATCTGATTTAAAATTTTCGGTTTTATAATTAAATTATATTCTCCTATATCTGAGAAATTGTCTGAATCTTTTGTCAAGCATTAAGCTGAAAACGCAGTGCTATAATCTCGGAGTTAGTGTGTTTTAATTTATTTTTATTAAATAAATTAATATTAAAAATTTTGAAATGATAAACGATTCTTTTAACTTGGGAAAAACTATATCACCTTGAAAACAGCATTTTTATCATGTAATACAGCTCAACTTTTGGAAATCATTTTTTGCCACTTGGAAAACGACTTCCAAAAGTTAAATAGTTACACACCATAAAAGTGATTAATTCTCACTAAATCAATATCTCCCCAATGTGAACAAATTTCTTATCATCGAGAAATTTTAATAATTAATTTAATCTGTAAAAATAATTAAAAATCCACTAATCTAGTAATAAACGACTATCGTTTCACCTTAAATCAACATTTTTAAAATAATATTTACAAAAACACTAACTCCGTGGCAGCAGGCTTACAGCATCACCTTAAAATTGCTCTGAATCCAGGAGTGGCATTACGCTCTCGCTTAAATCTCGTTCCATTTAAATCTCATTTCAATTTCGCTTCCATCTAATTTCAATCTCGTTTAAGTTTCATTTCATTTAATTTCAATTTCGTTTCGATGTTTTCATTCATTCTTGCAAACGCAGTTTTACGGTTTTCTCACTCAAACAAAACGGAAACGAAATGTAAATTAAATGAAACGAAACTTAAACGAGATTGAAATTAGATGGAAGCGAAATTGAAATGAGATTTGAATGGAACGAGATTTGAGCGAGAGCGTGATGCCACTGCTGATGTTAGTTTCTATACCTCATCACATAATCGCCAACATGAAATTAGTCTTTAATTGGCAGTATTGTTAACCAATACTGTATTTGATGTAACTTAAGGGGTCATGCCTACCTGCAGACCCAAAAAATTTGGGAAATTTCAGGATTTATATTCTCGAGAAGTACAGCAATTTTTATGAAAACCTTTTTGGGCTTTTATTGTTCATACATTCGAGAGTAAAATACAATTTTTTCATGCATTTATAATTGAATATAATGTTTGTACGCATCCGGTTCTGTGAGGTCCTTTCTTCGACATGGGTTGCGGTGACCACGCTGCTCCCTACAATTTTCATCTAAATCATAAATTGGATATTGAACCTTGATTGTTAGGGTTAGATCTAGGGGGCAATCGTTCATTTTTGAAAAATAATCATAAAAATCAAAATGGCGACTGTTTGAAAAAAAGTTCTTTGTTTGACCATTAAAATATGACTTTAACCGCTTGAAAAAAATAGTTATTTTATTCGTAGAATAAAATCGAACGATTGCCCCCTAGAGAATTTATTTCTGAACATTTTCGCGAAAAAAACAAGTCAATTGGTACATCGGTTCGCCAATTATCGTGGTCACCGCATTTCAAACAGTAGTTTCGAGATAATCGCGTTTAAAGTGCTCCCGCTGCAACGCAGCTAGCCGCACTGATAGAAACGGCTTGCATTACAAGGACTTTTAAGATTATCTGTTTAATTATATCTAGTGTAAATTTAGTGTATATTTAGGATATATATTCAAATGCTTTGCTCAAGAATTCGTATGCTTCTTATAGGCATACGCATACCTTTCAGGAGTATACATATACCTGTCAATTTTTTAAGCATATAATATAGCTAGGTTAAGCATATGTATACTTGTACCATGCATATATTTCTATCAGTGCGCGCGCGCTTGCATTTCACAGGCTGTAACTCCGTCAATTTTCATCGGAACGCTTTCAAATTTTAATCACAAAATCTTAAAAGTACGTAGATTAAAACTATGTAAAAATTAAAAAATGCATTTTCTGAAAGTTAGCAGGTAGGCATGACACCTTAACAATAAAATATTTTCTCACTAATTTTCTATTCAGAATGTTAACAGTTATTTAATATATACTTATTTTGTTTGCATCTCATAATAATTTCACAAAATTACAACAATACCACGCATGTAGTGTAATAATAAATGTGTCGTAATTATGTACACGCTTAAAACATGGGGTTTTTTTTATATGTAATCGATGCGTTTTTGAACGTTCATTGCAAAAAAAAAAAGAATAAAATGTCGCTCTCTTACCGTTCAAAAGATATATCCAAAAAACTTTTTAGCCCCTCGGAGCGCTTCTGGGTAGAGTCGGGCGCACTCTATCGCTCATAACTCTGAAAGTATCAACTTTAGTGTTATGTTCCAAAGGACCAAAAATACTCCAAACGTTGTCCTTTACCTGGTATCTTAGTTTAGTAAGATTTTAATGAATTTTAATAAATTAAATGGCGGTGAGGCGTAACCCTCAAAAGTTGTAAAAAACGGGTAAATCTATTTATTTAAAATCTAACTAAACTAACGACACAGGTCCAGGGGTCTATTCTTGAATTTACACGTGCGCAGAAACGTTTAAATATGAACGTGTTTGGGACGAGCCGGTAATGACGAGTCGTTTTAAACGCGTTCAAATTTAAACGTTTCTGCGCACGTGTGAATTCAAGAATAGACCCCCAGGACATCGTTGGAAGTAATTTTGGTCTTTTGGAGCACCAACCTAAAGTTGATATTTTCAGAGATATCTGCTTCTTCTACATTATTATCTTCTTCTTCTTCTTGTTCTTTATTTCTATCATGCATTCTCGACAATATATCGAATATAAACGTATATATATATATATATAAATTTGCCAAATGGTGGTTTTGGAAACACGCCCTATTTGGGAGACTAGGTACGTGTTGGATTTTCAAATTTTGGAGGTAAATTTTCAAATTATGGAGGGAACTTTAAAATTGAGTGTTTAAACTGTTATAAATTTTTAAAAACTAACTAAACTCATTTTTACAAATTTTTTAAAAAAATAACGAAACTAACATTGCCGGGCCCCAGGAACGTAATTTTATGAAGTGTCCTCAAAACTGCCATTGTTTCACAATGTGACTTTGGGGACAGACCTCAAAACTAGCCATTGTCCTCAAAACTGCCAGTAAACAAGTCAATAAAATGGCGATTTGGTCTCAAAACTGCCATTAGAACAATATATATATAAATAAATAATAATCTAACATATGATAATCTAGAAAGCAGGATTAAAGTTCAAAATTCGCCCGATATTGTTTGCCCGTTGACACTTTGCGCCCGCTTGACCGCCCTCGGGCGCGATGTGTCACTTTGCACCCGCAACAGAAGCACGAGAAAGATCACTTTTCATACATGATGAACAAAAATGTTGAAGGGTGGGGAGGTAAGCGGGTACATAATTACCAAATGTGCAATTTGTAAATCATTTGTTAAACATTTTCTTTCATGAAAGTTTAGTAAACTCTTTTATAACTGGCTTATAAGAATTATGTGTCAGCGACACAGAGTAGAGACCTCGTGAGGACAGAACATGAAGTGCAAAGTTTGTTACAGACTGTGTTACAGAAGATGAAACTTGAAATAGTTGACAAATAATAATAAATAATAAATAATAATAAATAATAATAAATAATATTAAATAATAATAATAATAATAATAATAATACCTGGTCTATTATGTTCAATATCATGTTGTACCTCAGCGTGAACTTGTGTAACTTTGGTTCCAGCCGGCAATTCTTCCTCTATAACTGTGCGCATAATTGACACAATTTTCAAACACCAGTTCCTGATTATTATAATTGATAGGCGACCGCAAATAATCCAGCTTATACCGAAAATAAGAAAATTTGTTATCATCATAATTATTATTATTTTCGTTGAAATGCATCTGTAATTAACTTCATTATACTGTACATTATATTAATTTTTTACATCTTTTAAATTACGTTAAATATTGTTAAAGTGATTTTTCCATTCACGTCAAAAACGCGATCCTGTACTCATGGTAAATTATTGAATAGTATTGAATCAACATTCGTCACAATGCCATGTAAAATTGAGATAAACGTCTGACGTACGTTATTTGTCAAAATGTAATTTTAGTTATGCAATTTAAATGAGTAAACCGCGATACAATGAGAGACGTGATAGCGTGCGAATTTGGAGGAAAGATAATCACAACTAAAATTAGAATTTGGTAAATGAAGGATATCAGATGATTCTTTCATTTTTACATTTCATTCAATTTAATTTTGGTGCATTTCTGATCACATTTTATCCATGCTTAACGGATGGCGTGTTTGACATGTTAACGCGTGTCTTTTAAGTTTTAAAACAACATTTCTTTTAGTGTAATGTCGCAATTCATGTAATTTGGAGCTGTATTCTTTACGAGGGTGTCTGTTTATGACTACACTATTTGAGAAATTCACATCATGAATATTGGCGTTATATTTTGATGTTCTGCATAATATCAACGATTTTATTCTCCCCAATTAATTATGCTCTCAATTTATATTTGAATATTAAGAAGTTGAATGCCACATGGATCACTATAGGCCGACGACTCGATAATAAGAGAACTCAATTATTTCACAAATTACAATTAAAACGATTCCATCGCTCAAACATCAAATAACAAAAAAAACCATGAATAAAATACCCAACAGTTGTACAAATCGCGCGGCACTCAACATTGTAATGAATTTTAAAATATTAGTTCAAACAGATACTAACCAAGACACGAAGACTTGCAAAACGGCAACGTTAGTGTGAGGAAAGTCATCCTCATACAAATTGGTCCTTCCATACTTCTTATCGACAAAATGTGATTCACTACACACTTTATTTTAACTGCCTAGATCCAAGCGAGACTCTATGCAGTGGAATAATTTGTACAATGAACAAAAATCGACTGTTACTCTAGTAAGTCTGAGCACCATAAACTAAGAATTAACTGTTCTTCTGATAATTATATTATATATAACAGATACCATTATGATATTTACATTTTCAAACGAAATATTTATAGCCTCATAAGAGCCAGTCATTTTTTCCACAAATTAAATATTCATTAAAACACTCATTATCATTGGACATCAGGAATGGCGTCATCAATAAAATAGAATATCATATTACTCCACTCTCCAACTATAATCATTTTTTTTTTATATTTGAACGAGAATTAAATGGAATATTACAAACAATTGTAGAATTTTAATTTTACATTTTCCAGCTATATAAATACTATATTTTTTTTGAACTTTCACAAGCTTTTATTCTCAGTACACGAAACTCTGAAATTCCACTATTTTAATAACTTTTCATACTTTTTCACATTGCAAATTAGCAAACTAGTCACAATCCTTCTTTGCAATAGTGGACACTGAAGATGGGGAAATAGCTCAGATGTGAATTAGTTGTTAAAAATTTTATATACTACTGAAGATACAAGTCTTTTTGGTATATACTCTGAAATACGAGACTGAAAAAAGTACTTTCACTGCTTTCAATTCGATGAGATTATGTAAACCTTATCGACGACCGTGACTACTTAATAATTTTAACGTTCTTTTACAAATCAACAACCAAGTTGAAGATTATCGAATAAAGAGTTTATTAGAATGTATGGAGAAATGCAAACTTTAAAAATTGTGAAAATATTTCAAGAATATGAAGCATTGTATAAGATTATGTATAAGCTACTGAATATAGATTGCTTAAAGACGTTCCATCAACAAGAAATCTGTTTGAACCTACACAAGTTAAATTGCAAGTAATATTGGAATCATTTGAAACAATCAAGTAAAGCAAAGAAAAAAAAATTAAATTCAAGTATTGGCGAACTCACTGGGGAAAAGTTGTCTGAATTTGTCGTAGAATTTCAGACTTTCTTGTCTTAATAGAAAACGTCAGAGGTAATATTGAAAACGTCGAAATTTTGGAATTATTTTAATAGTAACATGGACAGGTATAGTCCGAGTTTCAGACTATAAGTTTTAAATTAATATTTTCTTAGACAGCTTGTTTGGCAGTGCATAGTAAAACACCCTCTTTTGACACAACTATTTTATGTTTACTATAAAATATGATTAAATATATATAGGTATTCCTATAAAAAATGCAGAGCGACCCCAGAATACATTTTCAGTAGATTTTGCCATTTTTATAGGAAAAATTCATTTGTTTTTAAATTTTTGTATATGTTACTACGTATTACTAAAACAAACAACACATATCACCAAATTTATAGGACTTTTACCACGAGTATAATTTGATTGAATAGCATTTGCAAAATTTAATTTTTAATACATTTAATACGTGTATTTCGAATATTCATTCTACAGGAAATGCAAATTGCGTAAATATTTTCAGTACACTCTAACTGTTTGGTGCCTAAACCCATTATCTTGCTTACATTACATCATCGCTACTCTGGAGCGGTTTGCTTGGAACCTTTGTCGTCATGGTTTGAACTGTGTCAAGTTAATCTCTCTTCGTAAAAACAAATGACGATCTGTGGACACTTTTCATTGGCTACTTTAGCGACCACAAAATCCGCATTATCCGTACCCTTCCATTTCATTAAAAACATTAATTCGCCGCTGGAATCGGTTGCGCCAATGATACTTTCGGATTCCAAGTTTCTCTCAAATCCTACATCAACTTTTATTAACGATTGATATCTTCATTACAGATTCTCAGGAGATAATACAATAATACCTATACATACTACATTGAATGTGTTGTAAAATTTATGCACTTTATTTCTAAACATTTGTTTTTGTTAAGAGCTATTTATGCTCCAATATATGGTTTGTAATACAAGTATTGCAAATTATTAAAATTTAATTAGCTCTTATATGAATATTTCTTTTTTTAATTGACTTTCTATTCTATCAATTCAAATTATGAACTGTAATAAAAAATTTATTCATACATTTGGTATTTTTCTTTCCAGCAAACTCTGCTGTTCTTCAAATTGCGCTATTAAATCAGGACAATCCAGATTTTCCTCAGATTCCCAGGTTTTCTCGTCATGAAAATAACCCGTCCATTTTAAAAAATACTTTACCTTTTCTCAGAATCATATATAATAGTTTTCTTCTTTACCAATAAAAATAATATATATATATATATATATATATATAAAAACTTGTGATTGTATACCTTTCCTTTCACTACTCTTCTGTCTTAAATTTCTTCAATACTGAATAATTCCTGAATTTTATCTTTAATGACACCGTTATAATTTCATTTGTTTATTTTTGTGATGGAAACTGCAAATAAAAATATGCACATATAAATTCTCTTAATCAGTGCCCAAAAGGGATTACACTAAAAGTAAAACTTATCAAACTAAAACGCAGAAGAATTGTCAATTGTCTTAATTACTGTTTAACATTAATTAAGTATCGTTTCATTAAAAAATAATTGATAAACCAAATATGAGTTTAATTGAATATTATTTTTACAGATTTTTTTGTAATTTCCAATTATCTTTATCTTTCTTTCGATCTTCAGTGAACGAAACTAAGATGTTTTTAATTTTGTTTTGAGTCAGCTTATGAATAAACATGATTGATTTTGAGTCAGCTTATGAATAAACATGATAGTTTCTAATTAAAACAATCATTATTATTGATTGTAAGTTCGTGATTTACTTGACCTTTATCTCAAACAAATTTACAAACATTAAATTTATGTCACTTTTTTTAGCGTATATACACGGAGAGAAGTACCGTTTGATAAATTGCAACGTATATAGGTAATCATACGCAGATGATAATGTCACATTTAGCATTTTTAGAAAACACATTTCATATTCTACAAATAAATTTTTGAAAAGTACAACTCGCGTTGTAACTTTTAAAACATTTAGAAACACTGTTCAGAAATTTATGTGTATAATATGAAATTCTTTTTCCAAAAATTGTGTCACAATATTATCACTGATTTCCTATATACGTTGCAATTTATCAAGCAGTATTTATCTCCGTGTGCAGATAACATTATATAACACTAATAACATTATATAGCAATATTATATGTTAAGATATACAATAAAGTGGCAGTAAATAAATTAAAAATTATTCCATGTAGTGTTAAACAAAATGAACAAAAATATAATTTAAACATTGTCGGGAAGAAAGAAATTATGTTACTTGGTATGACAGAGACAGAACGCCCGGAAGACGTGCGCTTGAATCATCTAATAGAGTAAAAATCCTGACACAAATATAATGAATTATATAATATTTATTTCACAATGTAACACTTTATAATTTATACATATATACATTTGTACAAAGTTGGTGGAGTCAAGAGAGCGCATCATTTAATGGAACACAGATTATGCATTTGCATAATTAACTCGTCCCGGTCGACTCTTCGGTTTTCCAGAAGCCAAGGATGGGACATTGCGTCTTTAGCACTGAGTCGTTGCTCGAAGTGCACCAGTAGTAACTGCAAAAATTTATAATTCAATATACATTAATATATAAATATTGGCATGAAATTCATTACCATAAATTAGAATATTATAATAGTATAATATAATATAATAAAATATTATTAATAATAATAATAAAAGTAATAAATGTTTATTTACATTCGGGACATAATGTGATAAATGTTACCTTCTCTATAAGATCCTGAGCGCCCTTGCTGACATAATTGGGAATTTCATACATCCCCCTCAATCATTGATCACTATCACTTGCAAAATCACTAACACTGATCACTGTCAATCTCACTGGTCGCTAACACCAGCACTGATCACTATCACTCTTCACTATCACTAACACTGATCACTGTCACTGTCACTTGCTCTACCACGAGCACTGATCACTATCACTGATCACTAAAACTGGTCACTATCACTGGTCACCACAACCACCACTGATCACTATCACTTGCACTATCACTAACACTGATCACTGTCACTGGTCACTAACACCAGCGCTGATCAATATCACTCTTCACTATCACTAACACTGATCACTGTCACTGGTCACTATCACCAGCGCTGATCACTATCTCTCTTCAATATCACTAACATTGATCACAGTCACTGGTCAGCAACACCAGCACTGATCACTATCACTCTTCACTATCACTAACACTGATCACTGTCACTGTCACTTGCTCTGCCACGAGCAGTGATCATTACCACTGATCACTATAACTGGGCACTATCACAGGTCACCACAACCACCACTGATCAATATCACTTTCACTACCACTCTTCACTATCACTAACATTGATCACAGACACTGGTCACTAACACCAACACTGATAACTATCACTCTTCACTATCACTAACACTGATTACTGTCACTGTCACTGGTCATGAACACCAGCACTGATCACTATCACTCTTCACTGTCAGTAACACTCATCACTGTCACTGTCACTTGCACTGCCACTTGCACTGATCACTATCACTTGCACTATCACTCTTCACTATCAGTAACACTGATCACTCTCACTGTCATTTGCACTGCCACGTGCACTGATCATTATCACTGATAACTATAACTGGTCACTATCACTGGTCACCACAACCACCGCTGATCACTATCACTTGCACTATCACTCTTCACTATCACTAACATTGTTCACAGTCACTTGTCACTAACACCAGCATTAATCACTATCAATCTTCACTATCAGTAACACTGATCACTGTCACTGTCACTTGCACAGCCACTTGCACTGATCACTATCAAAGATCACTAAAACTGGTCACTATCACTGGTCACCACAACCACAACTGATCACTATCACTTGCACTATCACTCTTCACTATCACTAACATTGATCACAATCACTGGTCACTAACAGCAGCAATGATCACTATCACTCTTCACAATCAGTAACACTGATAACTGTCACTGTCACTTTCACTGCCACTTGCACTGATCACTATCACTGATAACTATAACTGGTCACTAACACTGGTCAATACAACCACAACTGATCACTATCACTTGCACTGGTACTGGTCACAACAACCACCACTGGTCACAACAACCACCACAGGTCACTATCACTTGCACTATAACTAAAACTGATCACTGTCACTGTCACTGTCACCGGTCACTAACACCAGCACTGATCACTATCACTCTTCACTATCAGTAACACTGATAACTGTCACTGTCACTTGCACAGCCACTTGCACTGATCACTATCACTAATCATTATAACTGGTCACTATCACTGGTCACCACAACCACCGCTGATCACTATCACTTGCACTATCACTCTTCACTATCACTAACATTGATCACAGTCACTTGTCACTAACACCAGCATTGATTACTATCACTCTTCACTATCAGTAACACTGATCACTGTCACTGTTACTTGCACAGCCACTTGCACAGACCACTATCACTGATCACTAAAACTGGTCACTATCACTGGTCACCACAACCACCGCTGATCATTATCACTTGCACCATCACTCTTCACTATCACTAACATTGATCACAGTCACTTGTCACTAACACCAGCATTGATTACTATCTTCACTATCAGTAACACTGATCGCTGTCACTGTTACTTGCACAGCCACTTGCACTGACCACTATCACTGATCACTAAAACTGGTCACTATCACTGGTCACCACAACCACCACTGATCACTATCACTTGCACTATCACTCTTTACTGTCACTAACACTGATCACTGTCACTGTCACTTGCACTGACCACTTGCACTGATCACTATCACTGATCACTGACCATTACTTTGCTGTATTAATAGTGTAAATATATAATTATTTTTACTTTGGTAACAATATTACTGGTAGTAATAGTAATAATAATAATAATACTAATAGTAATACTAATTACAATACTAATAATAATTATAATGATTATAATAATCTTCACTATTGAAAATATTAACAAGTAAATAATAATTTCTATTAAGTAGTTATATAATTATTTTATTGTTTTTCAAATCATTGTTAAAAAGTATCGATTGTTAATATTGTTAAACTATATATTACTATTTATACACGGAGAGAAAAGAATAATATAAAAAACTTACCTTGTTGGTAAACTGGTCTTATACTTGCAAGAATTGAAAAATTATTATCCTAAGTTAGTAAAAAGTGTTAGCTTTCTAAGAATCATTTTCAACAAATTGATACGTTTTACTAACTTAAGATAGTAATTTTTCAAGTTTTGCCAATATATAACCAGTTTACTAAGAATGTCAGTAAATTTCATTAATCTTTTCTCTCCATGTACGTTTTAAATAATTAATTCAAATCATCTGGTAATAATATTATTGTCAAAGTATAGCAGATAAATTATAATTAAAAAAATTGATTTAAATCATAAACTTTACCTACGAAATTCTCTTTTCAAATAATATAAAATTACAGTTTCTTATTTAAAAAAAAGTATTATAATAAATAACTATATCTGTCAAAAAATTAATAATTCATTAAAAAACAGATTAAATCAAAAAAAGAAGGTGAAATATATGTAATTTAAATAATGTATTTTAAAGAATTAATTTAATAATTAAGTTACAATAAATACTTACAAATAAATACGAAAAAGAAATAGTTATACATATTTACAAAAAATAATCATTGCGAGATTTAAATAATTTATATATATATATATACATACATAAAATTAATAATTTAAAATGGGTAAAACTGCAGAGTCCGGTCAGTAACTGAATATGGCTGCGGACTTTGACATATAGGAGGTTAGTTTTGTGGGTTTGTCGGTATAATTTGTGCAGTTCAACTGGGTATTATTTAAGAACGAATACGCGACACCGTTGCACTAAGGAAGGTTACAAGAATGCGTATATAATTGCCTTTGAAAATCAAATCACCCACTAATTTAACTTTCAGAATAATCTTTACTGGATTTACACCTAAATTAAAAGTATTAATTATAATGATCTTACAATATGACGACGATCGATATGGATCTAAACTCGCGTGAAGCGGGAAGTTAAGTTAACGGAAAAATGGCGTGAGCGACTAGACTACGAGACGTTCACATGTCGAGAGCCGGAAGGAGAAGAAGGAGTATCGCTTACGTAGGTCGATTCTCCACGTTCGAGTGGAAAGCAATTCGAGCGCTGACGGCGAAACGTCGGAATTACATTAGTGGAAATTAAACTCCCTAGTGTCACTGGACGTGCGAGCGTTCACAAATTCGGCGGTTCGCAAATAATGAGTGGTTCCGCCACAGTTTCATACCATTAGGAGAAAAATAAAAATGAACTAAACGGCCACATTTGAATATCTGAATAAATTATAATGAATGGCTTACAATATAATTAAAATTTTAATTAGATAAATGCAATAAAAATAACTAGATAAAATTAATGAAAGAGTCATATTGATTATTTAATCAATTTACAATCAAATAAACTAATTAATAAAAAAGTTGGTAATTGTATACATTACTACCCCCCCCCC
>JABFPN010005284.1:0-13452 GCA_022817305.1 Leptoteleia sp. ZL-2020 | reverse complement strand
GTATACGGCGCACAATTTTAACAAACTGTTGTATAATTTTAATAACTAATGTTTTGACAATTTTTCTGAAGTAATATATAAATATTTCTTATTATTAAATATTAATAAACTGTACACGATTTTTATCAAACTGCATAATAATTTTTATTTATGCTTTATTAAATAAAAATAAACTTTTAATAAAGATTACAAAACTAAGGCCTTTGTCACTGCTTTATCACTCAGTTTGTTAATTTTACGCGAACTATTAATAAAAATTATATAAACTTTTTTCGCCGTTTATAGCAAAATTAGCAAATGAAGTTTATAAAATGAATCATATTTTATGTTTAATTTAAAAATAGTCAAATAACAATACTGGTATTGGTACGAAATACTTACTATTTTTATCCGTGTGCGGCATTCCATATTACAATATATACGTTTTAAAAAATAAATTCAAATCATCTGATAATATTATTACTGTCAAAGTATATTAGATAAATTATAATTAAAATAATTGAATTATACCACAAACTTTACCTACGAACTTCTCTTTTCAAATAATATAAAATTACATTTACTGATTTAAAAAAAGAATATTATAATAAATAATTATATTTATCCCAAAATAATAATTCATTAAAAAACTGATGAAATTAAGAAAACAAGATGAAATATATGTAATTTAAATAATATATATTAAACGATTAATTTAATAATTAAATTGAAATAAATACTTGTAAATAGATATAAAATCGTAATATTTGTAAATATTTAAACAAATACTAATTGCGTATTTAAATAATTTATGTTTTATGTGTTTGGTTAAAATTTAATATTGAATGTTAATATATATACATATAAAATTTATAAATAAATAAGTAACACATTCAAATAAACATAATTTCATTTAAATATTAAATAATTAATTAAATATCGATACCTGAATTAAAATGTTGCAAATAATTTGTTATTACATATTTTTTAGTAAATATAATGTAAGTAAATTATTATAAATATAAATTAATATTTTTCCATTTTTTAGCATTTTTAAACATTACTTGATATCGTAATCGAATCTATTTCAGATGAAATTTAATTTGTTACCATTATTTTTTATTTCTTTTATCGAATTGCTATCGCGCAATTCAAACTTTCAAATCATAAACTCCGCGTTGTATTCTGACAATCCGTTCCCTCTGTTCAGCTGGCGGTAGCCACGTTGTTGCCAACTTAAATAGCAATTGACGAAATTGTGGGTGTCCAGGAATCACAGATCGCGGGTGTATACATTTCCACTCTCGTAGTTGTGAAATTGCCAATGATTCTTTTCAGATGGTGTTTAACCGACTTTACTCCGACTTCATGCAAGCCGCTGAAATACGGTGCAGTGGGTGGATTAAAGTGCCATTTTATGCCCATTTGGGCTAATTTTTCTTGCGTTTCATTATCTCGAGCGTTAGCGTGGCATTAAAAGCGAAGTTCCCGGTCTGCCCCAACAAAGTTTGTCCCGTTATTGCTTATTAATTTTTGAGGCAACCCTCTACGTGCTAAAAAGCGTTCCAAGGTAGCTAAAAATGCGGCGGTGGACTAATCGCCCACAAGTTCGATTTGTACAGCGTGGCAGACGAACACGGCGAAGTAGCATTTGTGTGTCCTTTTCCCTCGTCCGGCGCTATCGCGGACTAATAAAGTACCGGTGTAGTCTATGCCAACGTTAATAAAGGCGCGTGTCAAGTGAGTGCGTTCGGCAGTAAGCGGGGCGATCACTTGTTTACCACCTGGGGCACGTTTTCGGGTGCATCTATTGCACCGGTGAATGATATTGCCGGTTAAATTGCGGCAATTTAAGATCCAAAATCGTTCGCGGATGATACGTAAAATCAGCTGGGTACCACCGTGTAAAGCGTTAATGTGGCATTGCGTTATGATTAAACGCGCTATATAGTGATCCGGTAATATGGCCGCATGCGTTTTGCAATAGGGTAAATTGGTGTCTTGTAACCGCCCATTTACCCGTAGAATTGAATCCTGATCCAGGTATGGAGCTAGTAGTATTAATTTAGAGCGTAGCGAAATTGGTTTGCCTTGTTTTTTTCATTTTAATTATTGTATGAGTGGCATAATTCAATTCTTCAGCAGTGATTGCTGATTGCTGGCAAGGAATTTTGCGTACGCGTTTAGTGATGCGTATGATGAACATCATCACGCGTAGAAACTTTGACCATTTTGAGTATCGGGAGAATATTTCCCACTCTGTCTTACGCGAGCTGGTATGCGAGGTGATTTTTCTTTTACCAACTTCTGTCTCGAGTTTCAATTTCTTGTTCGGCCAATCTGATTGTGTCAGGTCAGGAGCCATTTTTATGCCTCGCGAATTTAGATCGACGGGATTGTGTTTTGAGGCTACATGTCGCCAAGTGACTTGCGGAAGATTGGATTGTATTTTTGACACTCTGTTGGCGATCAGAATGTTCCAATTAGATGCGTGTTTTTTGATCCAAGCAAGTGTGATAGTTGAATCTGACCAACAAAAATTTTCTGCATTTTGGATGTTTAGTGAATTGATCATATGATTCATCATTTCCGTTAAAAGAACTGCACCGTTGAGTTCTAAGATGGGTAGGGATTCCGATTTGATCGTTCCAAAACGTGCGTTTTGGACATTAACAGGGAGCATACGGTATGTGCAGTTTTTCGCTCAATGCGGATATATATGGCGGCGGAATATGCGCACATTGACGCTTCGGAAAAGCCATATAGTTGTACCGCCAATTTTTGATGCAAGTATCGGACCCATCGCGGTAATTCAAATTGGTCTAAGTGGGCTAGTTCCTGGCAAAAGTCGTTCCATGAATTTAAAGTTTCATTTGAAACTTGTGCATCCCAGGCTAGATTGTCTATATCATTATTATTTTGGTTCGTATTGCAAGTGGCGATAGCCATCCAAGCGGGTCAAACAGTTGAGCTATTTCAGAGAATAGTTCCCTCATTGTTAATTACTCGCGCTGGTCAAAATGTTTTATTTTAAAATGGAAAATTCTTGCGCGGCGAGGGGGAAATGTTCTCTTTCCATTTAAATGAATAATCTACTTAAACGAATATCGCGTTAAACGATTAACTGTCTTTCGAATTTAATAAATTAGAATGCAGTATTGAACAATAAATATCATATTGCCTCCGGTCCACGACCAAATTTACTGATGAAAAACAAAATCAAACAGAAATTGTTATCAAAAATCGCTCCACCCGACTGACATATCTCGACAATAGATACCCACGCAGAAAAATACAGTCGTATCGGCGTCGTTACGACGTGGACAAAGTTGTAACTACGTTGTTCAACGACCTCGCGCCAATGTGGGATCGACATTGGGATGTAACGCCACGCCAATGTTGTTTGTCCACATTGTTCCTTTGTAAAGTGTCGTTTGCAAAGTCGACAAAAAGTTGGTAGTTTCTGCCTGGATATACATATAGATACAAATATAAAATATTTAAAATTTAATACCAGAATAATTACCTCTTTTCTGTATCTTTGCACACTCCATAAATGCACGGATTTTTCTTGCAATTCATTCCTCCAATGTAAACAATAATATTTATTAAAACTAATATTTCATAGAACATATTCGGTATATTTATTTATTTATTCAGTATATTATTCTACCTGTAATATGCAATTAACAAAGCCTGTTGTTATAACTTTGATATGTTACTTACTTAATAAACAACCTACATTTTAACAAAAAATCATTGTGCAAATTGTTTCTCTGCAAACGTCTGTAAAAGTTGACATTCTGAATTTTTACACCTCTTCAGAATTTTGCAGAGCTTTTCACACATAAAGAATAAGGAAACTGTCAAAATTGGGAATGCTGACTTTTGCAGACGTTTGCAAAATGTCATTTCCACAAGAGATAATATTCTTACTTCTTATTTTTGATTCTAGCAATTATCACTCGCCAAAAATAATCATCCGCACATTCGGGGTAATGTAATTTTTTGTAAAATTTGCTTAGATAAATTCTAGTTTTACGGCTTAGAGGCCTAGAAAATTCAATGATGTATAATGAAATATTGTTTTTTTTATATCTGTCTGTTATATTTTCACAGTTATAATGTGCACAATGAGAAGGGGCATAATTCCGAAGGGAGAGAAAATTAGACAAAGGAAGGTTTTAAGGGAAAATTATTGCGGAAAATGGGTTAGGATCAGCAGATGTTCAAGATCTAATTAACGATTTCACAACAAATCAGAACACACCGCGAAAACGTAACTGGTCGGACTTGCGTATTCCATATTATCAACGGCACAACATTTGTAATAAAAGGAATACTCTATAAGTTTCTGACAAATAATAAGAAATGCACATAAATTCTAAGAATTCCATTTGTGACGATATGCTGATCGTCTACGTAATCTTACTTAAAGACCAAATCAGCCGATAAGATAAAGATCATTTGAATTGTTTAATTAAATCATTTATACATCAGAAGAAGTGAAAGTTGAAACTCAATTTATACAATATATGATTATATAAGCTAATGTACAATGACGTACGTTCATAATTAAAAACATCTATTATCGTCAGTAATGAATAAGTCATAAGTGTATCACACTATTTTATAAATGCAACATTTAGAAAATCATTAGACATACTTAAATTATCAAAAGTGAAATGTTGAACATTAAACTTCTAGAAACTACGAGAAGGAAAGACAAAAGAGAAGATTTTCTTTATAAGCAGCGTCATCAACTGCTACAGTCAGTTAGTTTAGAGCTACAGTTGAGTACAGTTAGTTTTCAGTTAGTGTTGAGTTGAGTTACAGTTACAGTTCAGTTACAGTTACAGTATCAGTATCAGTTCTAGTTTGGTTTAAATCAACTAAGCCACATTCCTTGTCTGTTCAGTCGTAGTTCAAGTTGCAGTTCGTAACAACTCCAGTCTTCTCTTCTGTTGTCCGTCATCATCCTGAACAGGACTTAATACTAAGGTAGAATCATTCATTGTGACTCCTCACCAGCCGTTCTGAATTCTAAATATAGAATTCATGCGAGGAAATTGATAATTTTAATAAATAAACTATATCGTTTTGCAAAATCAGTGTCTAGTAAATCATTAGTATCCTGTCCACAATAACACATTCGAACACAGGGCAACTCGCCGAGCGAGCTCTGTCCTACTCTCGTAGTTACGTCATCGAAACGTAACACATTATTAGCAATTTTCCAGAGGTGTTTTTGAAATCAAAACTCAGATCTTCCACTTACACGAGTGTTACGTTTTGATGACGTATCAACAAGAGTAGGACAGAGCTCGCTCGGCGAGTATCCCTAGGTTTGAATCTATATTGTGGTGGAGAGGTTAAGAATGGATTTTTGTAAACACTGATTTTAAAAAATATAGTTTATATTCATCATAATTTTGTTGTATCGCATTGATTCTAGATTTTACAATATTAGGAATATCCGAACGACAAGCGAGAGGCCACAATAATAATAATTCCTACTGGATCATATTATCTCGCATCAGAACAGGACGATGACTGCAGACTCTGGTTAGCAGATCCTCTGGTTAGGTCCCTGGAACTGCAATCTCCAAGTTGACGCCAAAGCTCCGATCAGTAACGATGAATGATACAAAATATTTACTAGGAATCGCACAACGAAAGATGAAAGAAAAGAACTGAATCATCACCATTTCCAAACTTTGTAAATTTTCGAACAGTTCTTTTCTTTAATTTCTCAAACAGCTTTAAATCAAAGAGGACACTGTGAATACCCGAACGGTCTAATCACACAACTACTACTGGGAGTACTACGAGGACTGCAACTGGGAGCATAACTGGAACTATAACTGAGACTAATACTGAGAGTATAACATAACTGAGAGTGCAACTGAACTATAACTGGGACTAACACTGGGAGTGTAACTACCCGGACTACTACTCGGATTATAACTGAAAGTTGCAGTTGGTGACGCCGCTTTTAAAGAAATCATCCCTTTTGACTTTCTTATCATAGTTTCTAGAAGTTCAATGTTCAAAGTTTCACTTTAGATAATTTGAGTTATTATTTCCAAATTAAAAATTTTCTAAATGCTTAGCGTTCAGTGAAAGTGGATTATATTAATTGCTTATACATTAATGACTTGATGTATTTAATTATATTTGTACATTATCGTACATTAGTTTATGTTGTATACTTAAATTCAAATTTAAAATGTTATTATTCGGTTAGTTGTTTCGGAACTAACTTTTGACACATTTGTTTTAGCCTGTCACGTTTTTTATGTAGCTGTCATTACGTGAAGTCATAATAAAAAAGTTATCGTTGATTTATATCGGGTTATTCTTTGTGTGAACACAACATTTTGGCGACGAGGAATTTAGAATCCAAACAATTACAATCAAGCTGATTCAGTGACTTCAAGCTGAAACATAAAATGATAAATGCCAATGGTGCAGTCAACGCAGCTCAACCTCTGTTGTAGTTACCCCTTCAAATATTCGTCCCTTCGACATTTCATGTCCGACAGAATGACCGAGGTGGGTCAATCTTTTAAAATTTAATTTCACCGCGATGCGTGTCAACGACGACATCATGAAGCGAGAACACTTTTTTACAATTTGTGGCGAGCCTCTATACAATCTGGCGTGCAATATTCTGCATCCTCGTGAGGTGGACTCGGTCGACTACAACGAGATAATTCAAGCTCTCACCGATCATTTCAAGCCACAAATTAATGAAGTCGCAATGTATTACAAATTTCATCACTGCAATCAAAAAGCGGATCAGACGGTCAGCGAAGTCGTCGCTGAACTTCGGAAACTAGCATCGGATTGTGGTTTCGGAGCAGTCCTCGACAACATGATCAGAAATCAACTGGTACGTGGCATCCGCGATGGAAATGTGCTCACAAGACTTCTTCAGCAGGCCAAGCTGATTCTTCAAGTTGCTATAGAAACTGCTACCAGAGCTGAGTCTGCTTTGCGACACGTCAAAGAAATGACAGTTGAGGTCAGTGCCGTACATTCACTTTCTGAACCTAAAGGTCGCAATGATTTTTCAGGCCAGTCATCTACAGAGAAGCATACCATGCAGTCAGAACCAACAGCTTCGCAGAACTACACCTGCTATCGATGTGCTGGGAGCCACAAAGTTTCGCAATGCCAGTTGGATACAAATTCGCTGATCTGCACTGCCTGCAAAAAAAAACTGGTCATGTTGCAAAAATTTGTCAAGGATAACGCCAGAAATCCAAGCCCAAGAGCGGTCAGTATAAACATTCTAAGAGCAGTCAAGATAGTGCTATTCATTCTACACAGGTGTCAACCCAATCAACTGATCTGCCTCTTCGAGAAGCCAGCACACATCAAGTCACTGCTAAACCAGCTGATCCGTCTCCTCCATCTCATAACCAAGGCTGCTACCCATCCAGTGAATTCAATCTTTTTACCGTTTCTAACATGGGTCAAGAATCTGTCTTAAATAAAGTACCATCGCCATGATCATGGTCATCGTGCGAGAAGACGATCAACCGATCATGTTCGAAGTTGATTCTGGTGCTGGTGTTACAGTGATGCATCGGAAGACGTTTGAGAAATTCTGGTCTCTTTCTACCTTGAGACCTGTCCATAAACTTTCCTTAGAAGACTATAATGATAATGAAGTGAGGATGCTGGGCGCTAAGAAATTTCGAGTCCAATTCATGAACAAAGAAGCTACCGTTCTGGTGTACGTTGTCGATGGGTGTAAAAACCACAATCTTCTGGGACGGAGTTGGTTCTTCGCTGTTGGAATTTCTGTTTTTGGGCTACACTCACTTTCAAGTAAAAAACCAGCTTTCGATCATCCAGTACTTCAAAACGACGGGTCCTTGGGCAAGTTTGAAAGTCCACCTGTTCATTTGGACATTTCAACGTCTACGCCGCCGGGGTATTTCCGAGCTCGTTCTGTGCCTTACGTCGTAGAAACCAAGGTTATCGATGAGATCCACAGATTTCAAGGATTGGGTGTTTTGCGACCAACATCGTTCTCCTACTGGGCTACTCCTGTCGTCGTAGTTGCAAAACGTGATGGTTCAATTCGTGTGTGCGGAGATTACAAGACCACAATCAATACCGTTCTTAAACCTGACAAATATCCATTACCACTGTTGGAAGATCTTTTCGTGAAATTATCAGGCGGAGTTGTTTTCTCCAAATTTGACTTGGATCAGGCTTTCACGCAATTGACGGTAGATGAATACTCATCGAAGTTAATGACTATTAACACTGTCTTGGGCCTGTTCACGGTATACCGGCTTCCTTTCGGAATTTTTGTGGCACCAGGGATTTTTCAAAGTATGATGGACGGTCTTCTGGCTGATATTCCAGGAGTTGCGATTCTCATGGACGACATCATGATAACTGGGAAAACCCAAGAAGAACATGATCAACGCTTGAAAGAAGTCTTGGATCGCCTACATGCATTCAAATTAAAGCTGAAGATGCAGAAGTGTAAGATTTCTGTTTCTGAGGTGGAATTTCTTGGCTACAAGATCTCGGCACAGGGTATTCACCCCACCGAGGAAAAAACTGAAGCAATAAAGAATTTCCCTGCACCAACAAACAAGAGCGAACTTCAGGCACTGTTAGGAATCATTAATTTCTACGACAGATTCCTTCCTGATCGTGCCAGCACCTTCGAACCTTTGTACCGCTTGCTGGAAAAAAATTCGGACTGGGTCTGGAATGAAGAGCAAGAGCAAGCCGTTCAAAATATCAGGAATGTCCTCACCAGTGACTGAGTTTTAGTACACTATAATGGCAAGAAACCTCTATTTCTAGCCTGTGATGCTTCAGCTTACGGGGTCGCTGCAGTCCTTTTTCATCGGGATGACAACGGAGACGAGCGACCAATCGCGTTCAAATCAAGAACCATGAGTGCCACTAACTCACAGATCGACAAAGAAGCTCTTTCCTTTATCTTCGGTGTTACGAAGTTCCACAAGTTTCTCTTCGGACGACTAGACATCACTTTTATGACTGATCACAAGCCGCTGCTGGGAATTTTCAAGAAAAGCTCTCCTACTCCAGAGCACTTGTCTCCTCGGATGCTTCGGTGGTCACTGATGTTGAGTGCTTACGACTACCAGTTTGTGTACAGACCAGGTCGTCTTCACGGGAATGCTGATGCCTTTTCTCGTCTACCATTACCATCTACTGATTGTGAGTTCCCGGATCCAAGTGGTATACATATGCTTGAAGTTCGAGATGGTCCAGTGTGTAGTGAGTAAATAGCAGCGGAAACCCAACGAGATGAAATTCTTTCGCAAGTTCTTTTCTTTGTCAAGAATGGTTGGCCAAACGACGTTCCTTCGATCCTGAAGCAGTACTGGCAACGTAAACTTGATTTGTCAAGTGTGAGAGGATGTCTTCTGCGTGGTTATCAAGTGGTGGTTCCTTCTTCTTTGCGTCAAAAGATTCTTGATGCAATCCGCGCTTCTCATCATGGCATCGTTCGTACGAAATCTGCGGCACGATCATACGTCTGGTGGCCTGGTTTGAGCAAGGATGTTGAGAAGACAGTCCAACTTTTTTCAATATGTCAAGAACACCGTAGATTTCCACCTTCAGCACCTCCTGCATCTTGGCCTTTAGCAAGTCGTTCGTGGGAACATGTCCACTTCGATTACTTGGGTCCAGTTGAAGGTCACGTCTTTTTGATCTTAGTAGATGCCTTTTCCCAGTTCCCTATCGTCAAGCTTAGTCTCTTCAATGTCTTCGGCGGTTCTGGTCAGACACACTCGCGATGCATTTACTGACTTCGGTGTTCCTGACTATGTGGTTTCCGACAATGGAAAACAACTGACATCACAGGAATTCCGTTCCTTCCTTTCAAAGAATGGTGTCAAGTACTTAAACACTCCTCCATTTCACCCACCTTCCAATGGTCTTGTAGAATGAGCAGTTCGCAGTTTCAAGGAACTTTTCCGAAAACATTCCGATGGTGATGTCACCGTTCGTCTTGCCCGAGTCCTGTTTGCTATGCGTACTGCTGTTTGTTCTGCTACGAATCAAGTTCCGCTGGAGTTGCTTTTCGCTAACTTGAAGTTGCGTACTCCCTTCAACGCTATTAAACCGTCTCGCGAGGTTCAGCAGGTGGAAGAGGCGTCAACATTAATTCGCCAGTTCGACGTTGGGGATGCAGTCCGTTTCAGAGAATATCGCCATAACAAGCCAAATTGGTCTCTGGGATCTATCATGCGACGCTTAGGTTCAAGACTTTACAGAGTTCAAGACGAAGATGAGGTCATTCATGTTCGCAGCATTGATCAGATCATCGGGTCAAGAGTTGAACTAGTTTCGCAGCTGTTCAGACATCCCAATGAAGATTTAAGTTACAACGATGCCTACATTGACGACCCTCTGGAACACCAAAATCAAATACAAGAGAAATTGCAACAACCACCTTTAGACCAACACATCCCTTGAGGTCAACAAGGAGTTCTTCTTAAAAAAATTCCGCTAGAAGAGGAAGTAGAACAAAACCCTAGAGCGAACATTCAACCTGTTGTGCAACCAGAAATTTTTGAGCAGCAAGTTATCGCTGAGCAGCAACAGGCAGCACCACCTATTCCCGCGGTTCCGGTAGCTCCAGCAGTCCCCGTAGCTCTGACAGCTCCTGCAGCTCTTCCTCGACGAGAAGTCCAGGTGCAAAAAAATCATGACAACATTGTCGTGGGCCCAAGGAAGCCTCGGCAAATCAAAATTGTTAAGGGAAAGAGAGACTCGAGACGTTCTTCAAGAACGTGCAAAGCTCCTGATCGTTTATTTTTTCAATTTTGTACCTTTTGTATTGTATTTGATAACTTTCATTAATGTATTTGTTTGTTATTGAAAAATTGAGGGGGAAGAAATGTTGTATACTTAAATTCAAATTCAAAATGTTATTGTTCGGTCAGTTGTTTCGGAACTAACTTCTGACACATTTGTTTTAGCCTGTCACGTTTTTTATGTAGCTGTCATTAAGTGAAGTCATAATAAAAAAGTTATCGTTGATTTATATCGGGTTATTCTTTGTGTGCACACAACAGTTTATATAATCTTTCATTGTTTAAATTGAATTTTAATTTTTATTTCTTCTCACGTAAGAATGATTATATTGAACAATTCAAATTATCTTTATCTATAGGCTGATTTTCTCTGTTACGGATTTGGTGTCAAACCGAAATCACGTAGATGATCAGCATATCGTCACACGAGATTGCTCAAATTTAAGAAACCAAAGTAAAGAAATATTTTTGTTTGTAATTCAAACTAGCATTGAAACAACATTGAAAATATTACAGGGTGCCGCGCATTTGATTAAAATTTCGTTTCGATGTTTTGATTCACGCTCGCAAACGCAGTTTTACGGTATTCTCACTCAAACAAAATTGAAACGAAATTGAAATAAGATGGAATGAAACTTAATCGAAATTGAATTTGGATAAAAGCGAAATTGAAATGAGATTTGAATGGAACGAGATTTAAGCTAGAGTGTAATACCACTCCAGGAGTGGAATTAAGTTTCTAGATCAAATCTAAGTCAAATCAAAGCAAGATCAAAGTAAGATTAATGTCGTACAAAAGTCAGAGCTTAATCAAATTAAAATCTATTCAAAGTCTATTCAAGGTTAAATTAAAGTCGATTCAATATTAAGTTGAAATCGTGTGAATTTCAGATCAAAATTATATAAATATTAAAAAAATTCATAACCGAAAAACACATTTCAAGGCGTTTAATATTTAATTTTGATCTGATTATTAAATGTTTTTAATTTGTTTCTGGATTCATATCGATGTGAATTTAAGCAGACTTTCGTTAAATTTTAATTAGATTTTGCTGTGACGTTTATCTAACTTTGTTCTGACATTTATGTGACTTTTATCTGATTTTTATCTGACTTTGATTTGATCTAAAAACGTAATTGCACTCCAGGGGGTCTATTTTCAAGCTGTCGCGTTTTGCAATTGTTGCATTATCGAAAGTTTTACAGCACACAGCCCTGAAATATCGAAATAAACAACAGTTTAGATTGTTTTGAGTGGAATTAAATAATTTATTTTATAAAAAAGTATAAATGATATATTTTTTTATTATATTACGTTATATTATAAACATATTTAAATTTATGTCCTTTTTTTAATTATTTTTGATTTTTGTTACATTTTTTTATATTATAAAATATACTATATTAAAACGAATTTGAAGAACATGTCACCATAAAAGATTTATATAAAAATATTTATTATTTTTAATTCTAATAATCTTTTATGTTTATCGAATGTATCCACAATCTTGGAAAATAATTAAAAAAATATATTTCAAAACTTTTTTGTCAAATATAACTATAACATAAAAAACAATATTTTTTATTACAAAAATGGAACAAGCAAAGAACTAAAAGGACAATTGTTTACGTTTAACTATAAAGGTTTGATAATTTAATTATGACAATGTGTTTATTTTTATTGCAAAAAACATAATTTTGTTATGTTCATTATTATCATAGGCGTCCAAACGAGGTGCTGCTAGTGGAACATTTTGCACCGTGCCCCGTTTCGGAAAGGTCTCATTTTGGGAACATTTCAAGTCATTTTTCGTCTTAAAAAATATAATATTAATAAATATATTAATTTACTAATATTAGATTAGAAAATTACTAAGCAAGATAGTCCTATAGAAAATTGCCAGAGCTGACCTACGGGCCCAATTCTGGCACAGTACTGTTTACCAGAGTCTGTTAAAAGGAACCGGGCCCGTATTAGTTTCGAGCTTGATTATCAACAAAAACAGACGTAAACCAGATGTAACACTTGTCCGGTACATTATCAACGCCAAAGTTGATCCAGACTTATGCCAGTACTGGCGACTTAAATTAATGATTAATGCAAAACTATGTTGGCTGGTTACTGGCAGTCTATAGATATACAATTGGTATTTTAGTTACATGTGGTCATACCAACTTTGGAGCTACTTGACTACAAGAGTTGGGCGAGCATTAATCCTTAACTGGCAAATCTCTTGAATATAATTAATTAGACGGTACTGTAACAGTACTCGTAAAGTATCGTGTAACCACTGTTAAATTAGAAAGAATTAATGTTTCCAAACATGGCTTGAAAAGATTGCCGGAGTTAATTTAAAATTTTTACCAGTATTGGCATTTATATAAAATAATACGTAATAAACAATAATTAAACAAATCATAATAATCATTATGTAATATTTTACATAATTACCGATACTGGTAAAACCTTGTATCAACTCCGGTTAACTTTTCTACCATGCCTAGCAAATTTTATCATTTTGACGCAAACGTCAAATAAACCTGAAAAATAAAAAAGTTCCACGGGAAAAATCACGAGCCCCGTAAGAGCTCAAGCGACCACCCATGAAGACGCGCGCGCGCACACCTACACACACAAACAAACGCG